>JAPMNP010724124.1:0-10221 GCA_029874935.1 Atherina boyeri | reverse complement strand
TGCTGTACTTTCACTCTGCACCCCTCTAAACGCCCTGTGGAGCTATTATTTTCTAAAAAATATAGCTTTTTATTAAGTTGTTCCATATTCAACCTTTAAGTTAAACAAAATAAATAAGATTGAATTACATTGGCAAAAATCCTTTCCCGATTTATGAATATTATTATCCTCCATCAGATATAACTTTTTGTGACAGAGTCAGACTGGTAAGATTGATGACAGGGTAACAACTCGCTGCTGAAAACCCAGTGCTCAATTCAGCAGAAATGGCTGAGTCATTGTGGTTGGAAATATGGTTAAAGGTCTCATACTCACTCCCTCACTTTGTCTACCCATTAATGAAAGATATTCAGGTATAAAATTATCTCTTCATTATTGTTAATATTTTTTTTAAATGCTATAATCAATCACCTATTTTCCTCTTAAAACAGCAAGAGCGTCTAGACATAGAAGAGAAGTACACTAGCCTGCAGGAGGAGGCTCAAGGAAAGACCAAGAAGCTGAAGAAAGTATGGACCATGCTAATGGCTGCCAAATCCGAAGTAAGCATAAATGATAACCGGTATGTTTGAGAGCCCCTATAAGTTGGTACAAACCTCATTATGTGAAAAGTTGGGACGTTTACTAAAATGCAGTAAACAATTAAATGCTTGTTCATTTGTTTTAACCTTTAAATGAAGAGTTGTCCAAAGAAATTGTTTTAAGTTTCCTTACTGACCAACTTCATTGTGTAAGGACTAAAAACAGAGACACTCTTGGATTTGATTCCAACAACACATTTAAGACAACGTCGAGAAAGAGGCATGTTTACTATTTCTGGCTTTTGCCCATATGTCCTGAATCTTTTCAATATTCTTTGTTGATGGTGAATGATCAGAGTTTAAATTTAAACACATGCCATCATCTAGTGTACTATACTTACTATACTTGTACTATACTAAAGTTTTCATTAATCACAACTGCAATAAATTCTCCAAAGTAAGTCCACTGTTGAAGTTTAGATTTGGCTGATCGGGAATGTCCCAATGTCCATTTACTGATGTGTTTGTGCTTCATCCGTTAGATGGCTGACCTACAACAAGAGCACAACCGAGAAATCGAGGGCCTCCTGGAAAACATCCGCCAGCTGAGCCGAGAGCTCCGGCTTCAGATGCTCATCATAGATAACTTTATTCCGCAGGAATACCAGGTGTGTGTGTGTTTTCTATCATAGTTATAGTCATTTGACCTAAGTATCCCTCATTTCAAGTTTGATCTGATTCTGAAATGTATCAATGTGACATATGAAATGAGCATTACTCAACATCTGACTTGACTTGTGTCTGACTTAATTTGTGATTATTAACCCTAAAGGTGACCGGCAGCACTGACTAGAATGGAAAACTGCAACCAGAGTAACACACCATTACTGTTGTAGCCAAATCATTTTTCATATTTACTCTGATTTTTAGATGTGCATTAAATTGGTTTTTATTGTAGAGTCTAGCTGTTGTTGAGGAGAGGAGTGCAGCAAAATGAGAAATCTGAGGAAATCGTTGAGTTTTAAAATGGCTTGTCTATTGAGGTCTATATACCTCCATTAGCCCAGATATACTGACAGACTCTTGGTATTGCCCTTTTGTATCTCCATTCTGCTGCTCTACAGTTTAAAAAAACAAAACAATAAAAAACAAAACTTAATAGCAATGATTTTTGTCCATCCTTACTTAGAATGGGGAACTACTCTGGTCATCTTTTCTTTTTTTTTTCCTCAATTTTGGTTTTTGGTTAATACATCTGTGGTATCTACTCAATGTAATAATGCCAAAAGTGAGAATAGTTCAATACCAGCCCTTTTCACAAGAGGAAGATCATACTTCTGATTCCTCGACAGTCAGTGTAAATAGAATATGTTCTATATTATAATGTTAATTTTCAGATCTTCTCTGAATGTTTTATATAGAACTAATGGATCAGGCTTATAAAACTCTCACTAACTCGCATATCTACCATTTCCAATGTGTCTGACTGCACCATTTACCCCATTTAGGACATTTTGCTGTTTGAAGTGAAAGAAATTGCTTTGCCAGGTGTAAACATGCAATATATTTAAAATGATGTCAATATTTTTGTCATGCAAGTGTATCTAAACACATTGTTGATGATCACCTATATCTGACAACAAGGCTCTCTGGAAATTATGTAACAATAACATTTTGGGATGCATCTAAAAAGACTATTGTTGATTAAAAAGTATGTTGGCCAGCAACACACATGGCATGTGCAGTGCATTGTATCGTATGTCAGATGGGTTAACTGCCTTTATCTTCTCATGTTTTATGTGCAGGAGATGATAGAAAATTATGTGCACTGGAATGAAGACATTGGAGAGTGGCAGCTGGTGAGCTCACTTTCTATAGCTGATTCTCACATTATTTTGCACCGAAAAGGTATAAGTTTGCATGAAAAGCTTAATTTAGCTTATTTATGTCTGACTACTGTATACATTGTCTTTCAGAAATGCGTGGCTTACACAGGCAACAATATGAGAAAACAAACCCCTGCTCCAGATAAAAAGGAAAAAGATGTGAGTTGTAGACAATTGTTTTAGTTCAATGACCGACTTTCTTGATGCTTAATTATTTTCTTTGAATCACAATGTGATGTTGTCCTCTTTCCTCTTTTGTTTTTGCTGCCTGTAGCCATTCGAGGTGGATTTATCTCATGTGTATCTTGCATACACAGAGGAGAGTATGCGGCAGTCACTGATGAAACTAGAGAGGCCCAAAACTTCCAAAAGTAGCAAAAGTGGCCGACCCAAGACTGGACGAAGGTAGGTCATTTAAAACAGACAGACTGCAGATGACCTATTGAGCATTTCTAATATATCACTTTGATCTATGTCACAATCAGAACCCATTTTGTTTCTATGAGAAACAAACAAATCAGAGTTGGTCTTTCTTGTGTTTACAGGATGAAAGACAGAAATAAGATAAACTTGAACAATAACAACCACAATGTGGCATGGTAGCTAATAACAATAAAGTGAGTAGAGGAACAGGAAGGAAAAGAATGAGATTCCAGTCTCACCAGGACTTATCCATGCTGTACCTTCCTGTAGTAGTAGTAGTAGTAACATGTTGATAATACATTGATCACTTGTAATATTTAAGAAATCCCTATAATGTTTCAACAGAGTAATTACATCTTGTATTTTACTGTAATCATTTAATTATCAAATACATGGCTATTTTCAATCAATTGTTTTCCTTTTTTACAGTTATTTTCCTATTGTGACATTGGATGATCTAATGAAAACATCCTCTCTCAAATTGTTTCCCGAATTAGTTTTACCTATGCTCTAGTATAGGTTACATTTGTCTTTAATATTTTCTGGTGGTTCTAAAAATCTAAACTATCGCTGATAAAATCTTGGTTGCTATTCTACTGAAGTACACTTTTTTTTAAAGCTACATCTTTATCTGATTTGTACAAAACAAACAAACTGGAAAAACAGAAAAGTAAGGGTTAAGTCGAGGGTTTTCTGAAAAGTGAAAAAAATATTCTGGATGAATTTGTTCTGCACCTAATCTTGTCCGCTGCAGAGATTATAATTTGTGCAATTTAAGTATTGCATTGGTTTTAAACTGCTTCTTCTATAAAAAAAAAAAAAAAAAAACTTAATAATGATACTCCAAAATATAAATGATTATTATGGTTTATGCACAGTAATTAGCTGCACTTTATAATCAACCTCAAATAATCAACATTTATCTTGGTAGTATTTTGCTCTTGGTGGGATTATGCTGCTGTTCTGAGAAAAGAGGATGTCGTTATCTCCCTTGATTTGACAACACTAACCACAAGTCCATATCTGTACAGGAAAAGATCTGCAAAGCCAGACGCTGTTATTGAATCCCTTCTGCAGTGATGATGGTGTAGAGGAGGTCAACATACCACTGCAACTGTCATCTTACTTAAAAGAAGTTGTTAGTCCCATCTATAGGTGAACAACATAAGATTTTCTGCATACACTGTATAACTGGTAAAGTTTTAAATGTGAAGGTGCTGCATCTGTGGCAAGAAAACTACAACTTGGAAAACAAGACCTGTTTTGTGTTCAAAAGAGCTAGATCACTCTGAGGAAGGCGCCTGCTGTATAATATCTTAATGATTATTTGAAAAGCAACAAATCGTGACATTCTCACAGAAATCAACAATCTGAAGGAAGTCAGGATGTTGAAAGTTTATTTGTGGCCATGGCCTACAAACTTCAAAGAGTTTACATTCTCTGAAATTTGCTGTGTGTATTCTGACGTATCTTCTCAAAGGTTGAGTCTTAACTCATGTTTTGCTGATTGCTATGTAAGAAAATGGATTTGTATTAAATGGAAGACTAAACACAGTCTAACTAAATTCTAATCGAAATCAAATTATCCCGTTCTTAAAACAAATTAAAGCCTTTTTGTTCAGCTCAGTTTGATACGAAGAAGATAAAAGTATGTAATTTAACTTGGCAATTGAATAGAGTGTATAATTTGCTTTTCTTTAGGTCAGAAGCATACGAGCATGCATGCGAGCCAGCTCTTATGTTTGTGCCATTCGCTATTCTAAACGAGTTGTCTTTTTATTTTCAGATGTTACGACACTTTGCACCATACATACTGTACTCCTTAGTATAAGACACTAGTAGAAAAGTTTTTGTGAAGTTTTTTTGATTTTATGATATTCTGTAGTGGGTGTACACTGACCTTTCTTTTTTTATTATAATGTATGTCAAATGTTTACACCAACAAACACCTAGATTTTATTTATTAAATTATTTTAAATGTGTTATCTCAGTTTGTGTTTTTTTTATTGTTTATGTCATGATTAAATCTGTGATGTTGCTTGTTGCTTCTGTTCACTGCAGATTATTTTAGCGGCCTGCAGCTGTCCCTCCAACTTAACTTCTAAATGCAGCATTTTACTGATAACTGAAGTAAATTAGGTACATATTTAGGACTTGTTCTTCAGTGCTGAACAAATGTCAGATTCAATGAAGCAAAGATACATGGCTGTTGTCAGATTAAAGGCTAACACTAGAGAAAAAAATACTAGAAACATATTACTTAAATAGATTTATTGACATATAAATACAAAAAATACCAAAAATATAAATAGTATAATAAATAGAATGTATTAGATGTGTTTAATATTTGAAGCCAGCACTCAGGGATGTTTATTCATAGTGATGTTCACACACTTCTCCACATCTCTCAGAAGATGTTTTAGTGGAATGGCTCCGTTGCTGGGCAAGTTGCAATCAGCCTTCCTAGTCTGAAACAAAATTAATTTGACAATTACATTTTAATGCCTCACTGCACTCAGAACAAAAATTATATGGAATGTTTTCAAAATAATATCTCATTCATTGTGACAACAAATGCCTTTTTGAATAACCAACCCCTTTAATAAATTAGGTTATGGATGAAAAATGACTTGTTGAGATACAAATGAATCCTACTTACCATGTTGTTGTATGCCCTCAGTTGACGTATGAGTATTGATAGAAAGTCAAGATTTGTATTCTGCAGAGCCTTCTCAGCCAAACAGAAGAATTCTGGCTGTGAGGAGATGAGCACAGTCAATAATAATATCTAATATGTCATCATTTAGCAAAAAATTAGCTGACAGAAATCTTAGTGGAAACAACATCTTTTAATCCATTCAGACTTTAGCCATTGTTTAAAATAATTTCTCCTAAAATATGGGCTTTATTTGAAGATTTTTCAGCCTTTTAAGAGATCAAAACTAAACGTTTTAAGGGGCCCAAGGCTGCCACAAGTTTTTGTCCTAGGCTTAAAAAGCAAAAGCATGTGCACATTGCATGAAGCTCGAATGGAATAAACTGACAGCTGTCAAAGACCACAGAAAAATATATAACTTCTCCAACTTACCACACACGTTCTGTCACCTGAAGATCGGATCTTTTGCACCGACACGGTATTGTTCTAAAATGACATATATTAGTATATGATCAAACAAATAAACAAAACATGTTTTGTATTTTTCTTACCTTGTGCATTGCTTTTTCGGCTTCATTTCGAATGTTCTCCAACATGGTTTTTCTTGTCTTATGATCATGTATTGGTGATCCATACACAAACGCAAGCATGATCATCAATGTAAAATGTTGAAAATGAAAAACCTTCATGTCTTTGAAACAAAGCTTGAGTAAGTGCTGTCAGGTTGATCAGAAAGTTAGTTGAGTTCCATGCATGATATTACTACAGCTGCCTCTTATATATGCGTCACTTTCACACTGGCCACAATGCACACGTCAGTGGTGGAAATCACCAAATTAGGACAGGATGATGTGTAGTCAATTTTTTTTTATCATCAAAATTTCCACGACAGAGAGACTTTTAGTTACATTACTAAGAAATTAACACATTATTCCTTATCAGCAAAGCCCCTCCACGCCCCCTTTTTTTCCTTATCAAACCAGGTGACTTACCAAAGCCAATATGCTTGAGAACTGATTGAATTAAAATGTATGAAAAAATTTGTGACTTAAGTAAGTGTTATTATTAGATCAATCTGGACTATTATATGAGCACCTAAACCTTTCCTGTCTGACACGTTAAAATGACTGTTGTGTGTAGGCATATGGGAAATATCAAGAGTCAAGCTTTGGTGGTATATCTCACATTAGAAGTGGAAAACGTTACAAAGGAATTTCTATTAATTTTTTTTATTGTCACATTTTCCACTATGGACCCTTGAACAGCTGATTTAGTGAATTGCCTGCCCACTTCTTAGAAAATTCAGGTGATGTAGATTATTCTTGAAAAACCTATGTCCGATATCAAGTAATACAAATCAATCCAAATTAATTAACTGAAATATTATTATTGACCAGCACCGATAGTTTTAATGCAATTCAGACACTTAACTGCACCTGGAGCCACTTGTTAAATATTCTCAGATGTTGCTTATCAGCCTCAGTCTAAATTGGCTGAGCAGTGAAAGCTTGACTCAAGGATTTTTAAACAGAGTTGAATCTGAACTTTTATATATACACAATCTCAATGACCCTATCTCCATTTCTGATGTAGTCGGCTATACATGCAAATTTGCGCCAATGAGTGACAATAGCTTCAGTTTGGAATAGGAGCCCCATCTTGAGGTCAAGTTGCATTCAAAGTATCCAGCACGACTCCTGTTTATTTAATGTCAAACAGAGATGTGTTAAGAATTTATGTTGATTTATCAGGACAATTATAGATATAGAAAGGTGAATACAACAACCAGAAAAGTGTGACAGGCTTATAAAATGAACTAATATTTCAAAGAAACGGCAACAATTAATTTTAGAGATGAAAAAATTTGTAAGAATTCGTGAAATAGTTCACAATATTGGTTATAATCATATTAATGTAGATGAGTGACAAATTTCATCAATAGAAAATGGGTATAGAAAAAATTGTTTATCAATCAAAAGCCATTCTGTTACATTGATTTTCTTAATTTCCTAATTTTTTTCATACTCTGAGTCATAAATTCACTGAAGTACATTTATGTGCTCACAACTTTCCAGTCTTATCTATAATTTGACAATATGGAAAGCTTTATCAATTAGTAATTATTTGCCTAATTTATGGAACATTTTATTAATTCAAATAATTGACTTGTTTTGTGTTTGTAGACTGCATTTTCTGATGTAAGGAGAGATTTACACAAAAAGCTCACTTTTTGATATATTTGGTATATTACGTATACTATATATATTGCATACTAAGAAATCAAATTCATGAATTTAAAAATATACATAATAGAAACAAAAGGCTCCCATATAGGAGAGATATTATACTATTTTCTTAGTTTTTCTAACCCTATCCTTGTGATAAGCTTTGGCCAAAATGTCACAGAGAGAAATTACAATACCTTCCTATTAAACCATGATTTTATAGCAACTTAAGGTGTGAACTGAGCTACTGGACATTTTGTGTCCTGACAAACCTCGAGACATTTTTTTGCATTCCCTATTTATAGTCTGTGTACTGGAACATTTGTGTGTTTTGATGGCAAAAAGGAAATGTTCATAAAAATGCTTCATTAACTGATGCATACTCAAAATAAGCATTTGTAAAGAAATCATGACATTTTTTGTGTATTTTTATCATCATTTTGATGGATAACTAAATCCTGGCCAGCCTTTTTAGTTCTTATCACCATGTTTACCAGTCTTTTTTTTTCTAATATTAGAAATTGAGATCCCAAACACGATTAACTTATTTTTACTAAGCAAAATAAGTGCACCCAAACAAATATCTGAATTACCTGAATTTTCCTAGCATACAAAAAAAGGTATATATGAATATCAAGTCGCTCAGTTTTTGGCCAAATATGAACGTCCGGTAATATGAGAGTGCATCCAATACCAAGCCTAAGGCCTCACACTAGCACACTTAGCAAAGGGATCCACTTCATCCAAAACATACAAGAAGTGAGTGTGTCCTGAAACTACACTGCTGACATCATGTGCTTGTGACATGGAAGTACAGCAGAGAGTACGAAAGCTCAAAAACCATTTACCTGTGATCTTTATATGTAAACCATTCATGGTTGTATGCAGCTTTCTATGGGGGCATTTTACTGTCTTTAATCAAGTGGTTTTTTTTATATTTGAGTGAATATTTTATTTTTTTCATGCTCAAATATTATTTTAAAAGAAAACTCTTCCCCTCAAACCTGTGAATTTTACTTTCAAATATGGTGCTCCGCATATAAATTTAGTGTGCTTGTTTGATGTCACAGTATTTAAGTTGGTTCTGGAGATCACTTGCCAAAACTGATCACCCAAACCAAACACACGTATAACATAGATTGGTTGGGTAGTTGATTTAACTGGGTTACAGTTGAGTTCAGTTGCTTTTTAAGTTTTCTTTACCCCCCAAAAAAACGTAACTATTTGACATGGTTTTTGCACTTTTTCTTGTAATTTGATCTAATTCTATCTTCGATAATTATATCTTATCTAAGTATTAGCTCAGACTTTAAAAGTTGATGCTCATGATTAGATAGATACAATGTTTTAAAATACCCCGCCGCTGTCATAACTGGGCCTGGGGGTTTTTAATTTCATGAACTTCTAAACTTTACTAACTGCTGATGTCTGGGGTAAAGAAAGTAATGTAATCTACACAATAACTGTGACCGTTTTCGGTTTGAATGCAAACTTCCAAATATTATCTTACACAACAGCAGTTTTATCAAGGTGAATCATCTACACACATAATGTGTGACATCTGACTTGCTGATTATGTGATGTTTTTCCCCTTAACCTTATCTGTTCTCAAAAATCGACTGATTCTTCGCAAATCTTTTAACCATTTAATGTTAACACCAATTAAGAAGCAATGGAAAAATGTTTATTTGCATTTATCTTGTGTTCTTGTAACACTGATATATTTTTTAACAAATGGTTGAGATAACAGTAAGTAATATAGTAACAATAGTTCCTATTTCATATCATTTTTTTTAAAAGCCTTGGATATTGCAGTTTGAAAAGTTTAAGTTTGTGCACCTACAAAATTATTCCCAAATGGCTATTAGCTAAAAAGTTGGTAAATCTCAACATCGTGTATGTCCTTAAGAGATTTTAGGAAACTGTTCGAGTGGAGGACAAATGTGGAGGAAGTAGAATTGCAAATAAAGGAAATAAGGAGAAAATGCTATGTAGAAAATTACACAAGAACTGGATTAAAAGTCATGTGATGGATCCTCCCCAGGGACACTGGACCTCATCTTGACAGACAACAGAACAATGGCAAGGCAAGGCAAGTTTATTTGTTTAGCACATTTCCTGTACAAGACCATTCAAAATGCTTAACATAAAACCTTACAAGCATTACAGCGGGATGCACTTGATGCATTTACAATACATTAAAAGCACACTTTAAAAATAATTCAAATAAATTTAATTAAGACAGAAAAAGCTAAAATAGAATACGACTAAATGCAAGAAATAAAAGTTACAGTGCAAGAAATGAATGGTTGTTTTGATAAAACAACCTGCAAGTTTCTGGGAGTTTGTTCTACATGTGAGGAGCATAAAAACTGAATGCTGCCTCTTCATGTTTAGTTCTGACTCTGGGAACAGAAAGTAAGCTTTACCCTGATGCAAGGTTATAATAGTTTTGGATTTTTCATTATAGTTTAGTTTTTATTTCATTTTTACCTTTTCCCCTCCAATTC
>JAPMNP010724121.1:0-10992 GCA_029874935.1 Atherina boyeri | reverse complement strand
GGCAGCAATGATTTCAGACCATGAAAGAGTTACCATGTGTGGAACACTGATTAAGAATAACTCTCACTCAATCTTTCTCTCAGCAGTAGATGAGTTGGAAGTTAAAACAATTGTTAGAAATTTTAATTACAAATTCTCTACTGACTGTGATGGTATTGATATGGCATTGGTTGAAAGAGTTATCAACGACATTTCAAAACCATTAACACAAATTTGTAATGTATTATTCCAAACTGGCTCATTTCCACAAAATATGAAAACAGCTAAAGTGATTCCATTATTCAAGCAAGGTAACAAAACACCTGTACACAAACTACAGACCAGTCTCACTCCTCCCACAATTTTCATAAATCCTGGAAAAACTTTTTAACAATAGCTTGCAACAAACATGAAATTCTTAAGTCAGTACGAATATGTACCTCTCCACTTTCCCATACAGGGTCCAAAAAGAAGGAAACCGCCCCTGAGAGTCAACCTGCAGCTGCACCCTGGTCTGGAAGCTCCCTGTCAGGCTGCAGAAAAAGAACTGCGGACAGACCAGAGCCTCTGTGGCGACCTGTTGGTGAGGAAGAAGTTGTGCGGACTACCTCCGAAGAGTCCAAACCCTCTGTGTCAAAACCATCTGAAGGACATGCAGCTCCACCCTCACCGCGGACACTCAAAGCAATCCAGGCTGCCATGAGCGATGGTTCAGACGAAGAGAATGAGGACCGGGATAGAAGCGTGTCTCCACGTACACTGCTGGCAATACAACAAGCTTTAACTGAGGAGGAAGATGGAGCAAGCAGTTCAACCACCAAACTGCATGCAAGTCTTCATCATACTGTGCCACAAGTAGTTATCAGCAGCTCAGAGGAGGAGACCCCACCTTCACCCAAAGAAAAATCAGATTTTAAGAGGAACACGATGGGGCAGATCCCACATATTAAAGACAGTTTATTTGATAGTAGTTCTGAAGAGGAGATGGGGGAAATTATTGACCAAAGAAATAAAGCACTTCGATTTGCGGCGGTGCAACAAAATCCCAAGACAAATGTGGAGTCAGTAGAGGGATACGTGAGACAAAAGGAGAAAAAAGAAGAGCTGGAGATTGGACAATTAAAGGACAAACCACAGGCTACTGCATCCAATCAGAACACATTACCCATCGATGTCTCTCCTCCACCTTTTGAAAAATCTCCCAGCACAGAGACCGGCATTCATCCTGCATTGTTAGAGCAGAGGAGGAACAAGCCCACTGAGGCTTTAGAGGCAACCAATGGAGATCATGTGAAGTCACCAAGCAGCAAGGAAAGCGAGTCAGAAGGTACAGTCAGAAATAATCGGTTTAAGATTAAACTGCAATCAATTATTTGTTAAATAAGATAAAAAATGTTTGTTTTGTTTTTTTGTGTACATTTTAACTAGAGAGCTTTATCGAGGTGTCAGAGGAAGAAGTCCAAGAGGAGGATGCTGATGATTCAGTTGTAATGACTGGAGAAAAAAGTCCTTCAGGGGAGGCCCATAAAGACGGGATTAAGAAGGAAGAAGAATCAGAGGAAAGTTCGACAAACTCCCTCAGCCAACCAGCTATTGCTCAGAATTCAAAAGAAGAGAACGAGGGTCAAAATGGAGAGAACGAAGTGAAGGAGGGGACAGACACAGAAAACAGATCAACACCAGTAGTCAATGAATGGGAACATCTTGACATGGTCAGTATTTCCCTTCCAAAAAACGGCTGTGCTGCTTTTCCTTATCTAATGTGATGATATTTTCCTGACATTTTATATACTGAACTGCTTTCCAAATTATCCCTAAGATCGCTGTCTGATTACCTGATAATGAAAATACTCAGAATGGCGGTCATAAAGCAACCCTACTATATTAGACACTGTAGTGTTGGCCTTGTTTCCAGATCTTAAAGAGTCTGTTCACTGTCAGATATTTGTCACTACAAAAAAAGGTAGTTTTTTTTTTTTTTTTAAAGTGAGAAAATAAATGCCAGAATCCACTCTTAACTTTCAATTACCACTAATTTAACATTCCGTGGAACTGAAATGTGGCAAAGCAAAAATGGAGAAATCTTTGAAAGATGTTTGAAGCAGTCCGTTGAATTTCAAATGAAGCTGTTCTACATGTCAACAAGGGAGTGTTTTTACAGTGACTGTTTGTGTTCTGCAGGATGAGCTGGAGGCTCTGGAGAGCTCTTTACAAATGGAGCAGAACAACCTGAGGGAGCAGAAACAGCAGCAAGAGAGAATGGCAAACTCAGTAACCGGACAGATGTGCCTGGAAAGTCAGGTGACCTGAAAAAGAAAAAAAAGAAAACTAAACTCATGTCATCATCACAAGTGGACGTGCACAAAATGTTCACCCCAACCTCTCACCTCTCTTTAAGAAAGACGTTAAGCTTTCATCTATAAGAACTACATACAAGTCAACATGTCAACACATATTTTTACTGCTGCGACTGGACTTAGATGATCCATAGCAGATGTGAAGCTTACGTTTCCCTTTGGTGCACCTGCCAAACATTCTCAGAGCTGTGACGTGCAATCAGTATTACTTCACCACCAGATCTGTGTATCTGCATGTTTTAAATCTGTGTGGTAACATGTTCATGCATCTTGTCAGCTCACTCAAACCGTTAAAAGCCACAAGCTGTCTGCGTTTGGTCCTTCATAGAATCAATACTGATGTAAAACTGTCAAGTTAGCTAAACTTTATTCTTCCTGTCAGCTGTTTTTGTAATGAGCTGCTAAGAACCAAGGCATTTCTCACAACTATGAAAACATGTGCAAATCCCCTGAGCCTGTTTAGATAAAAGGGTTGAAATGCTAATAATGCGGTTTGAGACATGTTTAAAATAAATGCAGATATTCAGTGTTATCATTTAAATAAATTAGTTGGCCATTAACACATAAAACCTAAAGAATTTGGTATTATTATAGTGTAACTGTGCTGTGTGTAGGGAAGGGACGAAATATCATTTGGCGAAATATCGCAATACAAAACGTGACGAAATCGCATGGATCGCGAAATAAAGGCTAGAAAAAAAATATTAATGATAAAATGAAAATGAACATTTTTAAATTTATTAACTTTTTAAAGTTTTAAGTTTTAATTAAGATATGTTAGTTTTTCTAAGGAAGAATCAATCCTAGGCTAGGCCCATGACTTAAGAGAGGCTGAGATAACTTAACCTAGGGTTAGAGCAGCACGAAGGGAGGGTTCTTGTTTGTGTTTTGCCAGTTAGGCCTTGTGTTTCCCTGTGTGCAACTGAAACAAAAATAAATATGTTGTAATTACGCAGTAATATATATATATTTTTTTTATATATATTATCATGACATATCGTTTCGTGATCCTGGCATATCGAGGTGCATCGTATCGTCAGTTTAAGTGTATCGTCCCATCCCTAGCTGTGTGTGGCAACAATTCTAGGTGACCATCAGCAACGGTACCTAAGCTGTAGTGAGTTCTTTATGTTGATATTTTGAGAGTAATGAATGTTTGATACCAGGAGCTTTTGCGGCTGTTTGGCGTGCCATTCCTGGTTGCTCCCATGGAGGCTGAGGCTCAGTGTGCAGCGCTGGATCGTGCCGATCAGACTCACGGGACCATCACAGATGATTCAGATGTTTGGTTGTTTGGAGGACGCCATGTTTACAAGAACTTCTTCAGCCAGAACAAATATGTTGAGCACTTCCAGTACAGCGACCTACAGAATCAGCTGGGTCAGTGATCGTCTTTTAGTGATATTACTTTTTTTTTCCCTTTCTTGCACAATTTCAAAACTTTTTTCCTGGAAGTTAGTTTCTTTTGAACTTGTTAAAAGGTTTATGAAATCAAATATGCATTTATCATTTCTTTCATGGTACAGAAAAGCATTACAGCCTGGTGTCTTTTATAATTTCCTCTCTCTTCATATTTCTTTTCACACTGTGATCATCTGTATTGTTTCATTTCTCTGTCAGGTCTGGACAGGACTAAAATGATAAATCTAGCTTATTTGCTCGGAAGTGACTACACAGAGGGCGTGCCTGGAGTTGGATATGTGACTGGCATGGAAATACTGAATGAGTTTCCAGGGCAAGGCATGGAGCCATTGATACATTTGAGGTGTGTGGTTTGTTTTGCACTATGGTGACGAAATCCTTCGTTTAGTATAGTATTAAAGGAAAAGTACTGTATGCCTGGACCTTATTTATTGCATCAAATATGTTCATAAACTCACCCGGACAATTTTGGAGTTACTTGATGTCCTGAAGGAGATATTTAGATCCATCGCGCTTCTACAATGAATCCTAGTAAAGCTTTTAAAAAGCCCCGGATGACAACAAAGCCATTGTGAAGGCACAAAGGGATAGTACAGCAACTAATAACTAAACACTGGTGAAATGAAGATGTTTTGTGGCACATAATGTCTTATTAGAGACTGAAATGCAGTTGCCCCGACCACTTCCATTGAATGTATGCCAGCCCGAAAAATAAAATATTTTCCGATAGACTTCAAGTTCCTCCAAAATGATCTGGGTGAGTTTATGAACGTATTTAATGCTATAAATAATGTCCAGGTTAAAAAAACGGTACTTTTCCTTTACCTTAAATATTTACCCCTCTTTAAAATACCTCCAAGGCTTTAGTGGCTTAAAACAGTTTTGTCCCTGATGTGCTGAATGAAAAATATTGCACTACTGGCATAGATTTTGACTGTTAGTGCCTGTCTGATTTATTGTTTCTCTCCTGCAGTAAATGGTGGTCTGAGGCTCAGGAGAAAAAGCGTCTGGTGGCTGATCCTCGGGATACAAAGGTGAAGAAGAAACTCAGGGATGTGAAACTGCAGCCCGGCTTCCCAAACCCTGCTGTCGCTCAGGCTTACTGGCACCCTGCTGTTGATCAGTCAGACGGTTCATTCAGTTGGGGGCGACCACAACTTGAGATGATCAAAGAATATCCTTTCTATCTGTGTGCGGATATTTGTGTGTGTGTGTGCTCTGTATTTATGAAAGTATGGGGTTTCCTTTACAATATCTTTACATTCTGTCTGAGTCGTTTTGGCTGGAACAGTAGGAAGACAGAGGAGACTCTTCAACCTGTGATTAAGCAGCTGAACAGCCAACAGGTAACTCAACCAATGAGTTCCGAGATAGAATATTTGATAGTGGTACTTCCAAAAACAGAAATGTGTTACTATTTGTTGTTTTTTAAGTTAACTGATGTGTATGTATATATTTCAGTGTAACATTTTGTTAAGGGGGAAAATAAACAAAAAAGGTTATGAAATATTGTTGGCTAACATTTGCATTTCAAATGGTTATTATTGGGATTAAAACTAAATTGTTGCATGTTAAAAGCAAGGAGTAAATATGCCTTTGAAATTGTATTCACAAGAAGAATCCATACAAGGGTATTTGTGACCACGTTAATAGAAATTCATATGAGTTGCGTAAACTTTATGTCATGGTCAAGCTAGTAAGTTCCACTTGGAGGTGGCAGTGTAAACCAACAAATAAATGGTAAAAATATTCAGTTTACACTGTTTGCTGAAACAGTTGATAAATTATTCTACTAGGTGGTTGAACATATGTCGGAATAGCTAACTTGGCGAAAATCGGTGGGTTAATTAATTCCCTGGACAAACTGCCGACCTGTCCCGTCCTCTCGCCTGCTAATAGCTGGTTAGGCTCAGCCCCGGCGACCCTGCTTTGGATAGGCGTTACAGTAAATGGATGGATGGATGGATAATTTTTTCCTAAATGTTTGGATATAAGAATTGATGGATAACTGACATTGTTAACAGAGGGAAAGTTTGTTGCCAAGCATTTAGAATTTAAACTAAAATGGCTAAAATAGTAATTTATTGGCTTTCAGATGGAATTAAATACCACTGATTTACAGTTGAAATGGTTAGCATTAATTCACCATCAAAATTAGTGGCTGAAGATATAAACAGTTGAAATAGGTGATTTTTTTAAAGATAAAAATACCCCACTGTTAAAAAGTCCTGTTTTCATAAAATTGTTTGCTAATTATTACTTTTATTACTGTTATTACTTATTGACTAATAATTGTTATAAAAGTTTGGATAAACGTTTAATGTAGTAAGCGATGTCAGAAATGGCCAAAGTCGGAATTGTTACAGAAAAATATTGATTAATGTTACGATTTTTGGTTATAAACAATCATTTGTCAAGTTTAAAGAATAGTTAGAAGTATAAGGAAAATGCTGAAAAGGTTAGCTTATGGAAATGACGGTCAAAATTGTTATCTTATTACATTTTAGCTACATTACATTTTGGGCTAAAGTAACTGATTGACTTGCAGTTCAGATGAGTAATGTTGAACTACCAGGTGGACGAGTTATATATATAAAAGATTTTTATATATGGAAAAAATAGACACCTCTTTATTGTATTAGTAGTTTACAACCAGAGTTAAAAGCATTTTTGGAAAGGTAACTAGTTACTATATTAAAACTGTAATGGAACTATTTTAGTTAACATATTTATTACTTTTAAGAAATGTGACATATTGTATTTGATCATTCTTTGAGGTTTCATGTTGGATTTACTGCAACAAAAGCACTATTTGTTAGATGAGACTACTACCCACCTTGGTATGGTTGACTGGTCTCAGGCACTTAGAAATATTGAAAGCAGTAATCATATTGAAGGACATGTATAAAATTTTGTGACTGGAATATGGAAGTCTGAGCTTATTTAACAGACATCCAATCAGAAGCAATGCCTTTTAATCAGTATGGTTAAATGACTCGAGCCTTTCCATTTAGAGACAGCAATTTGTAAACCTCCCTATCTTTATGGTGTTGCACTCAGACATGTCATTCTGCTGACCTGTTTTGTTGTCTAACATGGCAAAGAGGGCAATCCTGCATGAGAAATATTTGATGATTTTGTGTTTAAAAATCAGTATGGAAAGAACAACACTTGTAAGATTTCACTTGTCATTGTTTTGGTTTAGACGCAGCTCCGCATAGACTCATTCTTTCGCATGGAGCAACAAGATAAGCATTCGATCCGCAGCCAGCGACTCCGACGAGCTGTTACCTGCTTAAAGAGGAAGGAGAGAGAAGGAGGAGGAGATGAAGACAGTGAGGAGGAAATGCCTTCGCCATCCAAATCTAAGAAAGAAAGTCTGAAGAACAGAGAGGGACAGAAGGGAGAGGGGAGGTCTGTAGCAGCTGGAGGGTTCCTAGGTTCAGAGGGGACTGTTGAATCTCCTCTTGCATCTCTCAAGGATGTCTGCAGCTCTACCCAGGAATCCCTCCCAGTAAAGGCTGTTGCTCAGTCTGCTAAAACTCTCCCTCAGAGGGTCAGGCAGAAAAGCAGCAGCAGCAGCTCTGGTGAGGACAGTGATGGTGGTAGAGGAGTTGCTATGGTTACATCCCGATCCGTGTTCGAGGGCAACAAACGAGGCCGGGGAGCAAAGGGCACAAGAGGAAGAGGAAGTATGAGAGGAAAAGGGAGAGGGAAGAAGCTGTGAATACCTCAAACCTAACAAATACATTTTAATATTGAATGTGAAACAAGCCACGCAAACTTCCAAATGTCTGATATTATAGTTGATATTTATGGGGTTACCTGTTGAACTCTGCTTTCTCTGTAATGTGGATCATGGATTTTGAAAACATTGATGTCGACGATAATATGTTTTTCCTGTTTGAATGCATTTATGTGAGATGAATGGCATTATTCTGCATTAAATCTTTGAGCTACATTTTTTTAAGCATGTGTCACTTGCCATTAGCTGTACTGTGTCATCAGTAAAAGGAGCTTTTTGTATTGTACTTCTTCATGCATACCAACCGACTCTGCCTTAAACACAGTTTGAATTGCAAACTATAAAATAATATCTAAACATGTTTGCATTATATCTATTTATATGTATATATTTTCTTCTGTCTACAGTAATTTAAAACATGTTGATCTCTCTCTTACCTCTCAAGCCACCGTTGGGCAGCCAGGCAGAGCAGCTGTTGTTGTCTGTCAGATGTAATGCCTCAGAAGGGGCACTCAAGCATGTCAAGAGAGCTAGAAATATAGCCAGAAGTTGAGGCACAGGGTGGGATTGTTGGACAAGGAATTTGGGTCTGTGTGTAACTTAAAACTGTAGAGGATGACTGCTAGCAGCCTGCCAGATCAGGATCAGGATCCACAGTGACCCAGATCCAGTGAACTTCATCTTGAACCACAAGTACTGCAGTTGCCATACACGGAAGAATTCCTGTTTAGGACATTCATACCCTACTGCTAAGGCTTCTTCAAGCATGGAGACTCCGCAGTCTAATAAGGCAACAGAGGATTCGAAGACCACACAAGAAGGTAAGAATTTGAACTTGTGAACATCAGAAATATTTCTTCCTTTAGTGCTTCTGATGTATTAAATTGAGCTGACAGCATGACAGTACTACTATAAAAGCAACGTGCACATATGAAGTTCAATAAATTAGCTACAGGATGTGTAGCTTTATTGAAAAATGTATTTCCTGTAAATGTCCTTGTTTGTTCGTGACAAATACAACAGGCGTTTATAGACACACAAGCTATAAATCAGGCCAGTGAGCGCAGTCCAACTTCACACTTTTGCGCTGTCACTCAGTGGGCTTTCCTGACCTCTTCTCTAAACCAGCATTGCATAACTGAAGTTGTGGATTGGATAGTCTCATCAGTTGTGAATGCAGCTGACAGGAGTTACAAACAAATGCAGCAAGCTCAAAGGTGCATTACAATGCTTGGGAATAAACAGTCATGTCAGGTCACTTTACATATAGGACATAAACAAGCTCAGTTCAAATCTGATCAAATACTGTCCAATTTATTCAATAATGTTCAGCTTTTTTTTAAAAAATCCCTACGTCACTACTGCCCTTAAATTGTTCTTATTTCCTGCTGTTTATTTTCATTCTTTTTTAAATCTTTTAGATATATGCGAGCACCCTCAATTTCATTGTNCCCAACTACAATGACAATACAGACTATTCTATTCTATTTGTGAAATTAAATGGATAAAATCTAGTCTTCATTTTGATTTAGGTCCTTTTCCTGAGTACACAAGGGGTGGTGGGTAAAAGTGGAGAAAGCAACTTTTTTTTTTTTTTTTCTTTTTTTTTTAACTTGTCCTGTCCAGCATAGAAGCAAACAGAATGATGATCTGTATGCTATGTTGTGCTGAGCAGATTTTGCTTTGCCAAGAGGAGCCTTATGAGTGATAACTTTTTTTTTTTTTAAAACATAACTCATCTTTGATTTAAGGCT
The DNA here is from genome assembly GCA_029874935.1 of Atherina boyeri. Classification (NCBI taxonomy): domain Eukaryota; kingdom Metazoa; phylum Chordata; class Actinopteri; order Atheriniformes; family Atherinidae; genus Atherina; species Atherina boyeri. Next base: position 1,735 of record JAPMNP010724121.1, on the reverse strand, counting down.
TCACTGCCCTTTCCAGGTGGAATGCATTGCTAGCCAAATAAACATTTAGTACTATTGCACAGAAATCTTGTAATTTAGTATTACTGTTGACTATTTTTCTTGCAGACATTTGCCTTCAGTAGGAATTGTTAAATTATCTTTCCACCTAAATGCCAAAAATAATTAAACGCCTGTCTTTGAAATTTCCACCTCCAAACCTTTGCTTTTGGGACCATTTTAGGAAATTGGTTTTCACATGGCAAACTTGAATTGAACAAAGCAGAATTTCTTTAAAAAAAACAACCTCTCCTTATAAATCTTGGTAATCCATAGCTTTATCATGAGCATTTTCTATGATTTCACAACAAATAAAGGCATTTTCTTTTAGTCTGTGTGTTAATGAGGGTATTTTCTACCATTTTCATTTATTGTTTATCTTGTAAGAAAGGGATGGTAACACAGAAAGTGATTAAGATGTTCTGGATCCTGCATAATCCCCTCACATTGCAGCATCCCAATTTGTAAATAAGAATTTGAACACCTGTTTCGCCTGTCTCTCTCATAGATGTTAAAGCAGAAGCTGCTGTGGATGCAGAACTGGCCAAAGCCATAATGTCTCGGCATTTCCAGCCATCAATCATTGGCTCTGAGGCCTGGGAGGGTTACATCTTTTCTGATTTGGAGATACGAATCAAAGAATCCACAGACCTGTATGGAGCTGTACTCTGGCCGTCGGTGTGTCCGAACATGATCTTCTTGTTCAGCTGCTGTACATCTTTTTAATGTTGAACATTGATGCTGAAAAATGAACTCTCTCTCCTAACAGGCAATAGTGCTGTGTCATTTCCTAGAGACAAACCAAGACAAATACAACCTGGCAGACAAAAATGTGATTGAACTGGGAGCTGGGACTGGACTTGTCACCATTGTGTCCAGCCTGTTAGGTACAGGGGGAAAAAAACAATGATTTTCTTAACACAATCAAATTGTTTTCTGCCTTTTATATTCCCCTCCTGCATTTCCTTTAACAATTAGCTGCACTGTTTCTCCAGGTGCTAAGGTGACTTCCACTGACCTACCAGATGTGTTGGGGAACCTCCAGTACAATGTAATGCGCAACACTAAGGGCCGATGCAAATATATCCCTCTGGTAGGTTTAATTTCTCTTACTATTATGTCAATCATTAACAGAATACAGCTATGGGACCATTTAACAATGATCAGTTATTTATGCTAACTTATTATTTGTTACAACAAATCGAAGCCAAATTTAAAATCTGCTGTGTTACTCTGAAATAAACCCCAACTTCTTTGTCCCCAGGTTACTGAGCTCATCTGGGGTCAGGGGGTGGATCAGCGCTTCCCTCGTGCCACTCACTGTTTTGACTACATACTAGCAGCAGACGTGGTCTATTCCCACCCTTACTTGAAAGAGCTGATGGACACCTTTGACTACTTATGCCAGGATAACACTAAGATACTTTGGGCAATGCGTTTCCGACTGGACCCAGAAAACAGCTTTGTAGATCGCTTCCAGCAGCATTTTCACCTGGAGGAGCTGTACAACCTTCCTAGTCTGAGTATTAAACTATACCAGGCCTGGAGGAAAGACAAGGGGACCAAGGACCACAGAGAGGCTGCAGCTCATGTTACTTAACAAGCAGAACTCTGAGGATTTGATTATATTTGTGTGTGTGTGTGTGTGTGTGTGTGTGTGTGTGTGTGTGTGTGTGTGTGTGTGTGTGTGTGTGTGTGT
>JAPMNP010724119.1:0-16138 GCA_029874935.1 Atherina boyeri | reverse complement strand
AAAGAGTAACCTATCATGCTTAGATGATATGCTAGATTATCTACAACTTTATGATACTGCATTATGACTTTGGCTGTCTTTTCTATTAACCTTTAGATAAAAGAAATTAAATAAATAAATAGATAAATAAAGGTGAACTATAGCAACAAGTTTTACAGCTTAACAGGTGGGTGGGGAACAGGACGGCCCTGATAAGCAGATGTTCACAGTGTAAAAGGTAAATCCTTATCATGTTCAATTTTTGTGGCAGATTAAATCTTATGTTATTCAATAACACCAATGGCTCTGGAACCAAATTATTGTATCCAAAGTCTTTATGGTTTTATCATTAGACTGGTATCTGTCAGTAGAAACTGGTAAATTAAACACGGATTCATGTTGAGGCTCAGACAATAAATTATTGAAATGACAACCAGGTATATGAATCATAAATGACAAAACTTTGATTGAATTAGGCATTCACCAGTAAATGTAATAAATATCCATGCAAGTCAAACAGAGACAAAAACTATGTTGAATAAAACATGCAAAGTTTATTTTGCCATTATTATTTGTTAAGGAACTTACACATCTAAAAGAGGTTAAGAAGGGAAACAAAGCAAGCTAAAACTCTCATGTCACTCAGTCATGGTAATCATTACCTTAAACTTGCAATAACAGGCCCTGCATCTTCCCTCACTCCTTAAGTTTGAACATCTTTTAAGCATTAAGCAGACTAAACGATCTAATGGGTATAAAGATCATTTCTTTATTGATGAGAAAACTTTCAGGCGGTTGGAATCATCATAGTTGTCTATATATTTGCTTGCTTGTGAGCTAAACAAATACAAATAAAGACTGAAGTAAAGCTTAAAACAGCCATTAAACTATATGTCACATTTTCTTCAGTTTCTTGATGCTAAAATCTCAAAATCAGAAGACAAAATTGATCCCATTTTGTAGAAACTTATTCTTTCTTTAATTCATATAAAAATCAGATTACTTACCAAAAAAGGCAGCAGCAATCCAAAGGACAGCTAAGAGTGTAAATTTTTTGGCCATAGGGAAATCAAGCAGGATCGAATTTCACCACAGAGAAGAAAGTACGGACTATTCTCTAGTCAAAGCTTTAATGTCTTCAAACCTCGAAGAATGATAGTGAGGTCTTGCTACACAGGCAGTTTTAAACATTAGCCACTCCTCTCAGGGCGGTACAGCACACTAAGGTGTGTGTCTAAAAATAGAGGATGAAGAGGAAGACATTTTTATCATCTTAGCAATATTCCATGACATGATATTCTGTTTTCGGTAATTTACCACAAGGTGTATCAGGAGCCAAATTGGTCAAGACAAGGCTGGCTTCAAGCTCCAAAAACAGCAACTTTTTAAAGACGCCTTTGTGACACTGTTAGGAAAATGATTTTTCTAAAGTTCAGAGTGCATGAGATCCATTTTTACACAAAAATGGATGAAATGAATATTTCCCCTTTATTTGATAGGAAGGACTTTCCTTTTTATTAAACAGAGCAGAAAAAGACAAACTTCTCATACTTGATCATACAAATCCCCTCACAGGTTTACATTAATTTACTGAATTTGAATGGCTCACCATTAGATCATTAACAATTATTTATTTTTCCACCTTACTCTGTCTTGCACCAATTTCCGCTTGGCATAATATTTCATCGACATGTGTGCATTCATAATTTCTATCTAATTTGATGATAGTGTTCTTAACCTGGTCATTGCTTTATGCCTACCAGATCGTTATCACATCACTTGTACAGTTATTATATTTATTGATGACCTCTACACCACTTTGATTTGGTTTGTCATCACTGTAGGACGCATTATGCAAAGTTCTTGTCCCTTTTGTCATTCTGCATGTCTGAAAATTGCTCCCCGGCGACAAAAAGATTGTTTTTTCAGTTGAATCTGAGCAAGAAATGTATACATAAAAGCTACATTTCTTGTAAAACATCCTATATATGAAGTGAGATCTTTCTCAGGTCAAACTTGTATTTCACATGATGTTTTGAACCAACATTTAAAAAAAAAGAAAGTTGCAGCTGTCTTAAAATCATGAGATTTCTAAAGTTATAGGTTGACCAAATGTATTTACACCACAATTTATGGCCAAATGATGTCCAACCTGCTGCAAAACAACATTGGCTCTGGAATAAATGGATTTTATAACTCTATTCTGCACCTGAAACCTTTTTTTTAATCCATGCAGGATCGAAAACAAACTCATCAAATTCTTTTTTTTTAAGAGCAAAACAGAACTGGTACCAGATTGTTAAATAAGATGAAATGACCTTAATTTTACAGAATGAAATACTTTACAGTCCGGCTGAGGGTTGTCATGCATGCATGTTTCTTCCATGAACTACTTTAAAGTGTCAAAGCTGAAGACTTTGTACAGTCAAAAGCAAATTCACAATATAACATTTTGTTAATAAACAATATATATATATATATATTTTGGTTTGGTTGTTATGACATTGTTTGGCTTCTTCTCTAACACATATCTCAACCTCAGACTTTATAAGTTACAGATTATATTCCTTCCCAGTCATTTTATGAGTCTATAGCAATTGCCTGAGTCTCCATTTAACATTCAAGCAACTTTTCAGATATGATTTAACTGTGTAAAACAAAACAGTTTCCACACATAGACATTAGAAATGATGTTTATTGCCAGTAAGTTTGAAAATCTAGCCTCTGATAGTGATTCAATCAACTTTCTGCAGTATTATCGGAAATTTGATGGCCCCAAACAAAAAAAAAAAGGGTGGGACGACCTTTGATTTGAAGACGCCATGTGAAGGGAAATAAAACAGTTTAACAGCTAAAAAGAAAGAAGTGGACAAGAACTCAACATGAAAGTTGGACCCCCGAAAATCTCAGCGCGTTTGTCTAAAGAGAAGTTATCAAAATCTTCAGACATTTACTGTAACTATAATGAAATTGCATTTATGAAATTATTTGTTCATGTTGACCTTGTTCTGAATTCCACATCTGAATTGGCACACACTTCTCTCTTAAATGACTTCAGCGTCATCTTGGGTGTCAGTGGAAAAAGTAAAGTGGTTGTAAAACCTGAAGTTATCTTAAGTGTTGGCGCTTCTTGTCCCAGGTCATCCGGTCAACAAACAAACAAAAAAAAGCATTTGTTTCCTGTATTCCACCAAACCATGGTTCTTCCTGTGGAAACTACTGCCTGCTGTTGTTTGGTAGTTAGCCACATCAACGTATAACCACCCCAGCTGCGCCTCAGATCACCTGTAACTGATCTGAAACTGGACCCCACATTAACTACTGCTATGCTGTGGTGAATATCAGTCAAAGTATTCCCTTTTGTACTTTTAAAAAAAGTTTTTTTAATGGACTCTTTAGGAACCACAGGAAGGCTGAAAACCTTTGTGACCGAGGTTAATAGGGGTCTGAATAAGATGAACTGTGTCAGTGTTTAAGTTGAATCACTTGATGGTAAACTGACTTTTTCAGCTTTTAAGTTATCTAAATAACAGAGAACAATATAAACAAAGAAAACAGGTGAAATCAAAATCAATGAGAGTAAAGTTTGGAGTTCTACAAGGCTCAGTCCTGGGACCCTTTTTATTTATTTTGTATATTAAAGATATATTTGCCCAGTTTGTTAAAAAAACATTTTATTTTATTATTCAAGTTATTATGTATAAATAAGTAAAAACCAAAGAAGTATCTAGCATCACAACATTCTCTTTTCAAACTAAACGGCTTTTATTTTGTACAATTGATATTTAAGTTTAAATGGATAGTGGTAATAATGCACATCTAAGTGATTGTATACATATGTATCCACTGATAATATATATAAAGTAGCATTTAGCTAAATCAAGATTATCAGTAGTTTAACCAACAGGATTTAACTCATACACGGAGAGAATTCAAGGGATCCCATGTACACTTAAAGGTACCATGTGGCCGAAACTGGTACTGCAATCATATGAAACCGTGGTCTATGTAAGAAATTGCAAAAAAAAAAAAATGGCCAAAATCAGTCAACAAAAATATACACAGAAGCTCTGGATACTTTAGAACCCTCCACCTCCACCCGATTCGGAGATTTAATCAAATATCAGCACAAAATGTAAACAATAACATCATTTAGGGGCTGCAAATCCATTTTTGAAATGAGAATATCCTGGCTAAATTACAGTTGTCAGTGACAGAAGTATTTGAAATGAACAAAAATTTTTAATGTCTTGGAACATATCAGCACCATTTAATGATAACTCAAAATAAAAATGAGACATAATTCTTACATATGGCACCTTTAACTCAGAACAGAACAAGGGGTCCTACACAGCATGATTGGAAAAATGCAAGCAAACCCACCCCAAGCGGACCAACCACAGCATCGCTACTGTATATCTATCTATATATCTCTCCGGGTACTCCAGCTTCCTTCCACCTTAAAAAAAGATGTGTTAGGTTAATTGGTTACTCTAAATTCTCCCTTACTTAGGAGTGAGTGTGAGCGTGAATGGTCGTTTGTCTCTTTGTGTTGGTACTGCGACTGACTGGCGACCTGTCCAGGGTGTGCCCTGCCTCTCACCTGCGAATAGCTAGGATAGGCTCCAGCCCCCCCGCGACCCTGCATTGGATAAGCGATACAGAAAATGGATGGATACTTACATATGTATGCATCCATATATATATATATATATATATATTTGTGAAATACATATATATATATATATATATATATATATATGTATTTCACAAATGGTGAAATAACATATTTATGTCATCTGTTCAGTATTTCAACAATTTAACATTCCCCTATCCAAAAGAAAGTGATATGGTCTGCAAGCTCCTTCTCCATCTCATCTGTGAAGACTCTCCTTCCCTGTGCTGTAACCTTCTATTTTCACTGCACGGTAATGTAGTTGTTGACACCGTCACTTGATAACAAGAGGGTTCCTCCTGCTTCTAACAACAGGTGTAGCCTTTCTGTGTTAGCTTGTCTGTTAGTCTCGTGCATGAGTGGGTTATCTTCAGGTACTCTGGTTTCCTCCAGGTCCACAAACCTCCATGTTAGGATAACTGACAATTCTAAATTGACACAAGTAGTGAGTGTGAGTGTGCATGGTTGTCTTACCGTCTTATGATGGGCTGGTGACCGACAAAAGGTGTATAATACTTGGATTAAACAGGTGTAAAAAATAGATGGATGGAAATGAACCAAGGCCTCATGGTCAGGGAAGTTGAAACATCGAAACACTGACTGAGTTTACTCCAAGGTATTTGGGTAATTCTGTCCCAAGGCCAACATTTTGGTAAAAAAAAAAAAAAAAACAGTCTATCTTTGCTATTTAGACTAATCTTGAGAAAAACATTCACAAGGGTTTAATACAGTTACCAATCATGAAGTGAGCTCAACGTATCATACTTTCCCCAAGTGAAATAGCTGATTTTCTCAGAAGTGCTGGTAAGACAGTTGTCCTATCACATTTATCTATCATATAACTATACATCTTTTCAATTAATGTTTTAAATTAGGGTAGAAAACATTGTAGAAACTCTGTAATGTAAATTAATTCTGTCTACATTTCATTAAATATAAATAAGCAATCATTAAAGGAGCCATATGTAAGATTCTGTCCGAAACTGGTACTTCAATCATGTGAAGTCGTGGCTTATGTAAGAAATTGCAAAAATGGTCAAAATCAGTCAACAAAAATATACACAGAAGTTCTGGATACTTTAGAACCCTCCACCTCCCCGCGATTGGGAGATTTCATCAAATATCAGCATAAAATGTAAACAATAACATCATGTAGGGACTGCAAATCCGTTTTTGAAACGTGAATATCCTGGCCTAATTACGGTTGTCAATAAAAATTAACCTAATATTTGAATGTCTTGAAACAAATCAGCACCATTTAATGATAACTTAAAATAAAGATGATACATATTTTTTACATATGGCTCCTTTAATGTTTTAACATCAGCATATTTTAACCATGACTATTCAAAATGCATGCAATGATAAAGTCAAAACCTCAAAAGGAAATAATTCAGACTGCTTCGCATAGAGGCATATACAGTCTTCACATGGCTCTCTAACAGGTTTTATGAACATGCTGCTGTGAGGACTGTCAACACAGGTGCAATCACAGAGCAATAACTGCCTCTCTTGACAACCAGAAGTCCAAAGTCACCTCCAGTTGCCCATATTTAACCCCACCCAGTTAGCTGTTCCTGGCATTGAGGCAGATTCATGACGACTGTGATTAGAGTAAGAACATGATGTTTACGAGGAAGAGGGAGTGAGACTGATAAGAGCTGATGTAAAGCTCTCAGAGCTGCTCTTTCTCCTGGAAACCTTTGACCCCAAACTTCCTTAAAGAAAGAATACACCCAGCTGGCAGGGCAAGGGGTGAAGCGAATATTTTTTTCATGGCACTGGAAGTTTGGCAAGGTGAGGGGACTCCAGAAACTTCCAGATTATCTGGACATCATCGTTTCGTTTCCTGGCAGGATAAAGAACTTTTGTTTTTCTAAACATGTTCTCACATTTGATTTAACAATGATTTAATGAGCGCAATAAAGAGCTTTTAAAAGTCTCTCTAAAATGCCCCTTAGTGTGATTTGGTTGGCATGTATCATCAGTCATGTTCACACTCGCGTCATAAGAGTAGTTAATGTTACGATAGGGAGTCACCTGTTTTATAAGTCCTTGAAGACCCACTCCAATGAAAATCATGTTTTTTGTGTTATCATGTTCTTGTGGCATTTTTCTAAAGCTAGAGGACATATCTTTAGAAAATTAAGCTCAAAATAGCATTTTTGAGTATTTCTGCATTCAAATTGCTGTGAACCAATGGCAGTCACTAAAAAGCAGCTTTAAAGGACCCATATGTAAGAATTATGTATCATCTTTATTTTAAGTTATCATTAAATGGTGCTGATATGTTGTAGAACATTAAAAAATGATGTAGATTACAAACACTTATATCACTGACAACCGTAACTTAGCCAGAATATTCTCATTACAGAAATGGATTTGCAGCCCCTAAATTATATTATTGTTTACATTTTGGGCTGATATTTGATGAAATCTCCCCATCGGGGGGAGGGTTCAAAAGTATCCAGAACTTCTGTGTATATTTTTGTTGACCTATGTTGGTAATTTTTTCAGCAATTTTTTACATAGGCTACAGCTTCACGATTGCAGTACCAGTTTCGGACAGAATCTTACATATGGCTCCTTTAAACAGACTGGAGTTGTGATCTAACAACTCCACTGGGGGGGCCACAAGCTCCTGCCCCACTCTGCTCAGGTACCGAGGAATAGAGAAGACGATGGCAGATCAACACCTATGTGCTGTAGTGCGAACAAGATATTAGTATTAGCTTTCATCATTTACGGCAGCGCTGGCTCCGCCCACAACACAGAGGCGAAAAGTACCATATGAATATTTAGCAGGAATCATATATCAGTCAGTCTGCATACATAAAAACAAAGTGGCAAAAGCAAAACTACTCCCAAGGTATCTGTAGAGGGTAAAAAGCAAAATATTTCCTTCTTCTACTACAGCAGCACTACTACTACTGTCATTTAGGAGACGCTTTTATCCAAGGCGACTTACATTTGAGAGAACAACACAAGCAAGAAATCACAGATGAAGGTTAACTATGGCTAAGTGCGGTCAGCACTACTTGCTACCGACAGCACAAAACCTGAAGTCAGTGTAACATTGAGGTGAAGACAATAGTCTTGCTGACATCACATTCACACTGAGAGACGGACTGTGATGAGTAGTTACTGGTACTCCATTGTACAATATTATTCAGGATAGTCTGGATTACTTGGTGGAAAACAACTCCATCTTCTGGTAGCAAAACCTCAAGCATCTACTGCATAACACTGATAGAAACATATTGCCCTAAAGGTCTCACATGACATGCTATATGTATAATGTCTCATTTTTAGAGCAAGGTGCATCCGGCCACACCATTTGTTTGCAGTTTATAGTTTCAGGGTTAAAACCTCTTTATCTTATGTTGTTGCATAAAAAAGAAAGAAAGAATTACTGTTATGGGATGCTATGTAACTTGGCATCAGCAGAGTGGATAATATCACATCACGGGATGATGTCACTGGTAACTCTGGCCAGAGTTTCCCCTGCAAAGGACTAGCTACTACATTTTTTGGATTTTTTTTTTTTTTACATTTTTTGAACTTTGGAAAGGCGCAAGGTTTCCCTTTGAGAATAGCAAAGTAAAAGTTGAAATTAAAATATGCGCTTTTAAAGGGAAATTTAAAAAAATCAATTGAAGACAGTAAGACAACATGCAGTCACTAGTATGCCACCATTCAACAACATTGGTAGAGGGTGCTCATGTTTTGTTAGGTTGTATGTTGTAGGAGCATAGCTTGTGCAAATAAAGAGCTTGTTTGTTACCCATTTTGGATTGCAATATAAAGTGACATCAGATATTGTGGTTATCCAAATCTACAACAAAGTAAATTAAATTTGCTTCAATATGGAAGCTGTTTGTAGTGAAATTCATCTGGTGCATGCATAGGAAAACTATCTATCCACTATCTATACCGCTTTATCCAAAACAGGGTCATGGGTAATACAAACTAGCATGGTTAAATATCGGCATCTAATCTAAAATCATAATGGAAAAGATAGGGAAATAAATGCTTCTAGGTGAAAAAAAAAAAAAATACAACATGGACACTTTTGTAACAAAAAGTTTTATTGGCTTCTCTAATCCGTTCATCATCTCAATAACAGGTACAGCCTGGGAAATTATATCACGAGGGGTCTAGAACGAATAAGACGAAGGAATGGGGAGGCTTCTGCTACAAAATTTGGTATTGAGGTGACAGAAAAAAAAAGCCGTACAAAATGTTTTCATGCATACTGGAGAAAAAAAAAAAAAAGAGAACACAGATTTTTAGTGTTTTTGTACATTTTTTGTAAACAATATCCTTCTAGAGATCATATCAAAACACATTATGGCAAGTAACAAAAATAATGGATATAACGAGAAGAATGAATGTTCTATGAGGCATCTATAATGCAACACTGCTTGGCGTGGATGTTTTTACAGAAACAGAAAGAAAAACATTTGCATTTTGATGAGTCATTTGCTCTATAATTGTAAACACAGGCAGTGTTAAATGATTATACAATATGTTCAACCTATACTACAAATATTTCCACTACATACATGAAACGCGTGTCCCTGCTTTCTTACGCTTTAATGATATGAGGTATATTTAGGTCAATCTTTTTGTCTTTTTCCCCCCCTCCATCTATCCCACTCTTTTTTTTCTCTCTTCTAAAAGCATAGTGTGTTTGGAGTGAAGTGGCTGGTCAGTCAGTCTTTGTTCAATGTGATCTGAGCAGCTTCAAAGTCTCTTGGCTGTGGAGCTCACAGACNGGTCTCACAGGAAATCAACTAAATTAAATATCAACCCTGGCTGCCGGGACAGAATGGCTTTAACCACGGAAGACAAAGAAGGCCATTGTTTATTCTTGTGAGTGCAGGGCTGCATTTTGGGGAAGGGAGGTGGATATAACTTAACTTTCTGAACTGTTACTGAAGCTGTTTTTTGCAATTACTAAAACTGTGGGGCAAAAAAAAAACAAAAATAAAAAAAATAAAATTAAGAATAGAAAAAAAAAAAAACAAACAGAAGAAAATATGGAGGGACTGGGTGTAGGTCCGCGATTATTTGCCTAAAAATATCTGCTACTGAGGCTTGATGAGGGTATTGGAAAATAAATAGAAGGGTTCGGGTATGCATCCAACACACCCATATAAGGATTCCAGCATGTCAGCCCATCTCTCAAAACACTTAAATACAAAGAGTTACTCTCAAAATATTGTATAACAAAATTATGGCAAATCATTTTACAATATCACCCGAAAAACCGTAAGGAAGAAAGAGAGAAAAAAAAAGAAATTCCCACCCAATCCATCCCATTGTCTACCCATAAGAAAAAGCAACATACCCTTAAATGCCCATCTTCACGCCTAGTCGGCTCCTATCAAAGCCCGCCAAACAACCCAGCCCACCCACCCACCCGACTCCCATTCACAGTTTTCTCCTCTTAAAAATAATAATAATCATTAGCATAATAATCACGTATCACATATGCAAATTGAATGGGTTATTGTTGTTTCCAATGATTTGTTTAAAAAAGTGCTTGTTTGATTCCATTGACACAAAAGGAACAGCAAGGAGTGGAGTAGAAAAGTGGTGACTTGTTTGGTAAAAAACCCACAACAAAACAAAAATAATTACTTCAGCCACAGCATGACGAAAAGATCACCGACAGGCGGCTTCCATTGCATTCTGAGACAGACGGCTGTAATGGTGATAAAACAGTTAATCTTGGTTAGAGCTGCTTGTATCCTGCTGCCACACCAGCACACACAGACACCGTATGGTTTTTACAAGTTTCACCAACTGACAACTACAACGGCCAGTTGGGTTGAAACACCTCCACTTCAGAACGCGGTGTGTGTAAGCGCAACAGGCTAAATGCTGCTACAGTTCATGCCAAGCTATGTAGACATGGCTCTCAGAAAAATTGTGGATGTCTTCACATTGAGACAACAGTACCATGATCTCGACAAAGCTACGCGCAGTAGAAACCAAACATCATGTATTGTGAATGTGTTGTTCGTAACAAATTAAAAAAACGACAAGAAAAAAAAAAGAAAATCAAAGCTTTGTAGTCTTGAAGTACACCTGTAAAAACTGTGCTAATTGCATCTCATAATACAAAGTCTTATTACACAATTTCGCCTATTTTCCTGAGTTAATACGTTTCTTGTAACAGACAATATATACTTTTTTTGCCATTTGAATTCTGGGCCTTTCCCTGCCACAATGTTATTACTGAAATCATCAACATTATTCATTATTACTTTACAATGGTATGATGATTGATAAAACACAAGGGTACAGAAAAAGAAGGAAAAAACAAGCAAGTTCATAGCTACCCTCTAAATGTCTTAAATTACATTAAATCTACGGTACGTTCATATCAAAATCACTACTCTTAAACAAAACATAGGCGACTACATAATAAAAACAAGAATATTTTTTAAAAATTGCATTTGAGGCCATAGAAGACCCTCCCTGGTCATTTTTGTATTAACATTTAATGGCAGTGTTCATAAAAACAAAATTTTGCTACAGGAACAAAATTAGAGCAGGTGTAGGGACTGTATGGACAGCAACAACGGCCCCCTACTGGCTTCACCTCGCCTGACCCTTATCTGAAACTTTGGCTTGTCGGGGTTTTTGATCCTGTACTCACTGGCTCACTGACGTCAGCTAACAAACTAGTATACCCTGAGAATTCTGACACTGGAGTCCGTATTCTGTGGTCGACCTCTGCCCCTGGATCGCTACCATAGCTCAGAGGGGTCCGCCGTCCAGACTTGAACTGGGAGCCAAAAGCTTGGGCGAAGTTCTCAATCTGGTAGGTGGGTTCTTTTGGGGGGTTCAGTGGGGACAGGTCTGGGTAGGAGGAACCATTGGTAGGGACAGTGCTCCCTCCAACTTTAGGCTGCTGCCCCTTGGAGCCCTCTGTTGGGGCAGTTAGCTCCTGGGGGGGTAGGCTGAAGGTGCCAGGGGAGTGCTGCTTCTCCAACTGTTCTGTCAGCTCCTGAGATGGAGTTAGCTGCTGGTGACTAGTAGATTCCAAGCTGAGGTGGTAGCCTGTCTGGGAGGGGGATCCGACAAGCATGCCATAGTGGGACTTGGAGGAAGATGAAGAGGAATTTGATGATGGGGCAACTATGGGTAGTGGGGAGGACACAGCAGGTGGGAAGCCACAATCCAGTGGAGATGTGGCGTACACATGTTTGTCAGAGAACAAGGGCCCCGTTGGACTGGAACTGCTGGACAGGAGTGGGAAAGGCCCAGTCGGACCAAGGCTGGGGAAGGGTCCACTGTGGCTGGTGCGCTCCAGGGCCTGCAGGAGGAACTTTGAGTATTCACTCATCACCGCTGTTTTGTCACCACCATTGGGAGAGTCGTCCTCCAATTCTGGGGTCACAGGGGCTGCTGGCTGGAGGTCGACATGGTGCGGGTGGTCTGACAAGTCGAAAGTCACGTCATGGTGGTGTGTTCCCTCTGGCTTATGGCTATAATGATCAAGCAGGCTTTGCAGTACCTCGTCTGGAATGCCTGACTTGTCAGGCTTCAGTTCCAGCGGCGAGGAGTCCAGCATGGCCAGTGTGGGCTCCGGTCCCAGGGAACCCTGGATGACACCACTGCCCTGGGACGCCATGTGGAGTGAGCTGGCTCCATAGTCATTGTTAACTGCATGGAGGTAGCGCCGCTTTTTGACAAACTGCATTGCATCATCATAGTTGCTGCTGGTGGCAGGCCCAGGCTTATTGCCCCCAGGTCCCTGCAGTAGACCCATGTTATCAAGGCCAGAACCCTCCACATGATCCATGGAGCCGGGCTTCTGACCTAACAGTTTTGTTCCATCAGAATTGTCTTCTAGGGACAGGAGGCCCTTGTCAAGCCCTTTGCGACCCGTTTTCTTAAAGACCAATTTGGGAGCACGTCCCTGCATGGCGGGGTCAGAGCCAGAGGGGTGATCCATGTTGAACTCCTGTAGGCCCAAGTCACGGGCCATACCCCCAGAAGACGAGGCTGATGCTGCCGAGGCATTCTTCTTCCTTTTGCGCTCACTACCTTCACTGTTTTTGGACTTTGCCCTCTTGCGTCCAGAGGTGGTAGAGTTTCCCTGAGTGAGTGAATAGCTGCCCTGGCCCAGCTCCGCTTCACTGAGCTCCAGCATGTTTGGGTCTAAACCCTTCTTTATGGCTTCTCCACACGTCCGTTTGTGCTTCAGTAACCGGTCTGTTCTTGAGAAAAACTTGGGAGAGAGAAAGAAAGATAGAAAAGACAGATTTAGACTTGTTGGATGGAAAAACAAACAAAAAACTTCTAATAATATGAGGATAATGTTAGAAATCATTTATTGAATAGTTCGTATGATATATAGAGATTATTTAAAATATATGTTAATTTAAAAGAGAAAAGACAAAGCTATCAAGACTATAAAAGAGCATACTTGTTGGCAGGTATCGCAGCGATAAGGCTTCTCGCCACTGTGTGTCCTCTTGTGCCGCTCCATATGGTATTTCTGAATAAAGCGCATGTTACATTGGTCACAGCTGAAAGGCTTTTCCCCTGCAAACAACAACCAGAACAGTTTTAGTCAGCGTCACTCCAACAGAGATGAAAGAATTAACAGATAGTCTTTATAAGGAACTCTCTTCAAGTCTACTATACATTCAACCGATCGTACTTACCGCTGTGGATCTTCTCATGCCGCTGGAGCAGGTACTTCTGAATGAAGCTCATGTTACACTGACTGCAACGGAACGGTCTCTCACCTGTACAATCAGGAGTATAACCATCCGCACACCATGTTAATTGAAGCCTAGTGGCATTTTGTCTGGTGGATGAATACACATCTAAAAATGTCATGATTAAACAGTTGAAGTGTTTAAACACAGCCTTGTATATTGTGGTTAACCCCTTTTTCATCTTACAACTCTTAATGAATCAATCTCACTCGTATATGTCCTATAAAACACAATCACAGCACATTCCTTTTGTGTATAAATAAGGACAAAAAAAGAAAAAAATTATCTTATGAAAAATGTGTTTTTCATTTAGATAATCTATGAGTTCAACTTCAAAAAAGCAAAGCAAGGAATTCCCAGCAAAGAAAATGACTTGGATTCCCAGAAAAACATGAGTAATAGCGAGTCATCTCTGACAACAGTGATTGTCTGGTTTTAAATAAGGTGAGTGTTGTGTTCACACTATATTCCCTCCATTTGCCTAACTTGTGTTTTAGTTATCCCCAGCTGCCCAGTCAAAATCCATGAGAAGGGTTCTTAGGCATTGCATTTCATCCTCACTTGTCTGCCGTTTAACTTTAAACTTAGTGTGAAACACAGACAGACACTGACTCATTCTTGATTTGTTTCACTACTTGTCTAAAATGTGCCATCTGTGTCTCATATGGCTTCCTTTTTGAGCATAAAAGCCCTGGCGAAAAAAATTGCATTACATTGCATTTTCTGTTGGACATACTTTAAATAGTCTCATTATAGGAAAATCTTGAGTAAGGAAAAATAGCAATGAATGTCTCTCACCTGTGTGTATGAGCACATGTCTACGCAAGTGATAGGAGCTGCGAAAGGCAGCGTTACAGTGCTCACAGATATGTGGTTTTGAGTTGGGGGACAGGCAGGCTCCATCTGCATCCAACATCATGGCCTACAAGGATAAACCCAAGAATTCAAATTTTGTTTAGAATCAAGAGCAAAAAAGAAAAAGTATTTTCATTCTAAACATATTTCCTTAATGTACTGAAGGAAATAAGGGGGGGAAAAGATGATGAACCTTTGCAGCATCATTGCGTTTTCTTCTAGCTTTGCCTCCTTGCCCATCACCATTGCTCCTCCGCCCTCTTCTACCTGATGACTCTTTTGGCTCTTTACCTGGTCTTCCAGGCATCTATGCAGAAAAACAAGTAAGCATATCAAAATTTTGGATAGACGGAACATTAAGCTGGACTAAACAACCTTTAAAACCTTGCCCTCCACTCACCGGTTCTCCCAAGGAACGAACGTTGCTGAGGCTGAGGTCATGCAGGAGCATATTCTGATGACTTTGGTGGTGGTTGCCAAAAGACATATCTGACATATCGGTACCACTCTTCCCCACGCCCCCTCCAACACAGTTCACCCCTACTCCTCCACCCCCGGTGTAGAGGGGCATTCGGTAATCCACCTCACTTAGTCTCTCTTGTTTAATGCCCATGCTGTGTAGGAAGCCCCCTGTGTTTGCAGCAGTGTTACCCTGGTGATCAGGGGGTGAGTCGCGCTCTTTTTTGAGGATCATCTCCTGGGGAAGCTCACCCATAACTGACTGGGAGGCCAGCCGTGTAAAGCTGGTGACTGGTGGTAAGTGGCTGAACATAAGCATACCTGGTGCAAAATTGGGGTCCATGCCTCCATTGCGCAAAAACTCATTGCCTAACTTGTCTTGGATAATACTCATGGTGGTGGTTTGTCTCTGTGCAGGGAGAGAAGGAGGGTAATTGATCTAATGAGGAATGCAGGAGGAGACTATCCTGAAAGAAAGGAAAGAAAGAAGAAAATGCACGTTATGTCATGATTACAGATGTGAAACAAATACAGATCTAAACTTAACAGCCACATTTTATTGAGTATCTCTTGTAACATCTAATCCATTATCAATCTTTCCCTGGGGAAATTCTGTACCAGTAACATAGTCAGGCTGGAATTGAAAATCATTTCTTAAATCAAATGACTTATATAATTCCCTACTTTACTTGGTTAGAAAAGTGCCAGAAACCAATTGTACAATGTCTTAGAGCCCACTGTGTTGTCTTACATGCAAGATCTCTTAATTTAAACTAACAATCCAAAACACTAACATATCAACCATCACAGAGGAGCGAAAAAGAAAATTAGTAACAGATTTGCAGCTAATGAAACACGAGCTTTCAGTAAGTCCTGTGCGCTAAAATGATCTCTGAATTTCCCCGAAGTTCTCCATTACTCCCTCAACTGACTTAACTTTAAGAAAAGCAAGTAACTGCAATATTAAGCAAATAACACAATATTTAAAAAGAAATAACAAAAACTCATTAAAAACCTCTAATTTAAAACACACATTTCAAAATGTGAAATACAACACAGGATGACGAAAAAGTCACAGGAAATTGCATATACACTGTATTATACGGAGGCTTTCACAATAGAAAAAACAACATTAAATTACTGACAAAATCAGGTTAATTTGTCTCAGTTGTGTCACCATCAGCTTTCAATTGCACAGTTGGAATCAGTAATTTCATCACAGCAAGTACACTTATTAAACTTATGACATCATTCATAAATATTTTCTTAAATACAAGATTTAGATGCCAAGTGAATTTGGCAAAAGTGAGTGCATATTAAAAATGGCATTTAAAAAAGAAAAAAAGCTGGAGCCCATCTTTAAACACTGTTCATTTTAAGAAATAACTTAAATGAATAATTTAAAAAAACACACACATATATATAT
>JAPMNP010724118.1:0-11841 GCA_029874935.1 Atherina boyeri | reverse complement strand
CCTCACACTGCGGTGGAGGAGGAGGAGGAGGAGGAGGAGGAGGAGGAGGACTGCTCGGAGAGGTGCACACAGTCAAGTACGAAGAATAAAATTCAGAGGTAGCTTCCACCTCCAGCTTCCCCTCCTCATGACGACTGCTGAGTTCAGGATGAGACCTGCCGCCCAGGTCCAGGTTTGTGACCTCTCTAGCTCGGCTGAAGTCAGTGAACAGAGGGCTGTTCTCCCCTCCGGCCGTTAACTCGTGATAGGAAGTCATTATCACCTTTCCTCTGCATAATCATTGGACGGGGGTGCACTTCATGCCCGGCCTCTCATGCATCCAGGCGGCCGGACAAACGTGCATGGGGACATTCCTCAGAGGAGAAACAGCAGTCCCTGATTGATGGAGATGACGTGCCCTCCTGGTCTCGGCCAATAGCTGGACATCTCTTTCATCAGGGAGGACAACACTGATTAAGCCGAGCAAGCAACTCGTGAAACTCGCATTAAGTCAACAATTTAACGTTGCCCGAGTTCAACAGGCCAATGTGGAAACTGCACTAATCATAATAAGTTGCAGAGACCATCAGCAGACACCGAGGGGCCTTCATGGGCCTCTCATTTACCCAGACGGGTGGGATATGATAGCCTATCAACATCTGAATAAAATATATTTTAAGCGAAATTATTGTGCGAACTTTATTTTTGTTGCTTTTCTTCTAAGGAAACCATAAAACTTTCCCCGAGACCAAATTTGCATAATATAGGCCTAGCTAATGGATTATGCAAATTTTCAAATGCTTCTTGAAAACCCGAGGCTCTGTTCTCCAAAGGGCTTAGGTCATGTGAAAGGCACGCTTAATGGGTTCAGAGGTCCAGGCAGCTAGTATTAAGAAGTCAGATTTGTTATTATCCTCCTAAAACAGAAATAGAAAATAGAAAAAAAAATAAATAAATAAATAGCGCTCCTGGTGATAGCCTAATAAGTAAGTTCAAATTGATAGAAAACATCGTGTTTTCTCTGTCAATCTCGATTTCGTGTTATAGCCTAACTCCTCCGCTAAAAATGAATGGATTGGGCCTATCCGTTGTGAATTTAGGCTATATATAGAGAATAATTCATCTGATCTTTTCTTCTTGTTTTCCTTTCTGTGGGTTTTTAGTCTGAAATAATGACTGGGAGATTGCATTCAAAGTTCACACTGAATAAGAAAGTTTCTTTGAAACGGTCGAAAAGGCAGAAGTCAGACAAAAATAAAAGGTGAAAAATAAGGAGACGGGGCAACAGACCTTCAGTTCTTAAGCCAATATGTCAGTGATTTCACATCGAGTGGAGAAACGAAAGTATGAAGGAGCTCCACAGAAGTGGCCTGACCTACTTTCAAGACAGTTGGAGTTAATAAAGCTACCTATATCCTCATGCTCTAGGGTTTGGTTTTAGATAATTTTGAAATAGCTAAAAAAAAAAGAACAAAAAATGAAAATAAAGAAAATAGAAATTAGCCTACTTTTAAATTCACAGCGAGAAAAGTGGGATAAGGCATACTTGGTGGGTTGTTTTTTAAACTTAATTTTAAACAATATTTGCGTTAATATTCACAAGTGTAACACAAGTTACATCAGCAATTATGTTATATTCTGCACAATATCAAATCACATCAATATATCAAATATTTTATTTTGGAATTTTGTTTAACAAAACCATACAAATAATACCCCACAATCAAATAATAATAATAATAATAATAATAATAATAATAATAATAATAATAATAGTAGTGGTAGTAGTAGTAGTAGTAGGCCTAATAAGTAATAGTGAAAGTAATAGTGATCAGTACATAAAGTAAAGTTTTATCTTATCTTACTTCGTAACATTCAATTATCCTTTAAACCCTAAATCTCCCACAACTCTGTTCTTATCGGTTTACTTTAATAATAGTTCCCATGTCTTTTAAGTTTCTAGTAATTACAAAATAATTCAGCGTAATGAACAACTTCTAACTGCATTCTTACAACACAGAAATATGGTCCCAGCTGTGGGAGTTAATGGGATTCTACAGGCAGCGATGTGCTGAATGACTGAGTGCAATATATCCCATCTCTCCATGCATTTGCATGGTGCACTGATCCATCTTCATGTCAGCTCGGAGGTTACTCAGGGTTCACGCGCTAGCTTGTTTCTCTCCTCCACACTCAATAAATAAATCTCTGCAGCTTTCTGTTTACCGCCTGAATATAAATTTGTTTGCAGTCGATCGAAGACCTGTGCGGAGGTATTAGAAATTGTATTTCTGTAATGGCTTTCAGCAGAGGGAAGAGGAGGGGGGTGGGAAGGGTTTGCAGAGAAGGGAAAAGAGGAAGAAGAGGGGGAAAAAAACAGGTGTGAACAATCTCTGCGTTCCATTTGCAATAGTTTTTTTTTAAAAATGCAGCAGCCTCATCCTGTTACTGTCCTTGGACTGCATTTAAATGACTTAGTAATCTGTTTGTCGCATAGGACAATCCAAGTTAGGTGCTAGAAGAGCCATATGTTTGATTAGCATATTTGAGGTGTTGTTCCACATCACTGTCCAGTGCAAATGAAATTCAACATTTTAGTACACCAGCAGCAACAAAATAAATCTTTAGCTGAGGCATGGCAGTCTGATGTAGCCCTTTAACCACAGATTCAGCATGAAATCTAAAAAGAAAAAATAGGATCTTACCACTGAAATTGATCCTATCATGAATTTGTTTTTTTCTACCTTCAAACCCCCTAAAAGATCCTCTAAAAATTCATTTGAGGCATTTCTCATTTGCTGCATAATAATGTGAATTGTTTTGACTGCAGATGAGGTAAAGAAGGCAGCGCTAGGTGGCTGTGTCAGGATGAAGAAAGCAGGGAGAGAATATTGACTGCTGCTAATTTGTTTTGCGTCCATGCTGTGACGAGTGTCAATAGACAGTCAAGGTCCTGGGATCAGTGCGGTCGTGCTCGGATTACCTCCTTGGTTTGGACGAATCCTCATCCTGTTGCTGCTGACATGATGCTGTGGCGGCTGTTGACAGACCCTTGTCTGGCCCTGCAACACTGCCGAGCCTCATTATGTGTCGGCTCTTGACCCCTCACAAGACTGGGAATTAACCAGCGCTGACAGACGAGTGTCACCACCGGCCAGACAGGTCATTGCTGTTAATGCAGTTCCAAAGAGGGGAAAATGACAGCCATCGATGGCTGGTTTATGGCGCAAAGGCTCATCAGACATTTTGATTGAGCTGTAATATGGCAAAGGGGGCAAAGAGGCACAGTACAGGAGAAAACGGTGAAATTGATAGAAAGGATCAGAGCAGGACTGAAGAAGAAGCAGACAAAGTGAAGCACATTGACCAGCTGAAAGATGGCTATCTATGTGATTGATAGGGCATGTCACCTTTTTTTTTTCCAAATATTGACATTTTTGAAAAATTGTGATGTCAGATATAAGGTTTAGCTTGGTGTATACCCAGCCCACACACAATCAAGGGAATACCACATGGAAACAAAAAGATTCATCCACTCACAACATGAAATTCTAATTATTGCCATTGCTTTGTTGTAGAATGATATGAAATCTGTCGCAGCACATGAACCATCATCATAAATCCAGTACAACTACTGTGCAAATGGCCAGGGACATTACATATAACTGCATTGTGCACAGGCTCATCCCTGTGACAATGAAGCAATACCTTACTAATACCAGGACTTTTCAACAATAGCCTGTAGTATGTGTTGCAGCGCTTCACAGCTTCAGTGAGCCAAGAGGCTTGGAGTCGGCAGAATCCCAAACATCATGACAACAAGCCATCAGTCATCTTCCCCCCAAGCTGCTGTGCACACTTGTGTGTTTCCGGAGTTCTTACTGTGGGAAATGAGCAGGGTTAAACATGAAACAGGAGGAAATGTTCATCATTGCGGCTCACTCTGCAATATTCTCCTTTATACAGCACTGCTTTCGCTGCAGGGAAAGAGAGGAAGCTGTTCCCAATATATTTTTTTTCTTGCTTAAACATCCCTTGCTTGTTTACAATGCAGATCAGCAGTCTACTGTGGATACTAATCATGGTTAATAATACATTGCTGATAGAATAATTACACAGTATCAATATTTCACTAATCTTGTGCTTTGGTTCAAAAGGGATGATGCCCAGAAAAAAATGTTAAGGTAATTTTAATTTTTCAAAATGAAAATGTTATTTCAAATTTATTTAATACAGTATAGAGAAGCTTTATGGGCATTACAAATACCCTACATCTCAACGGATGACAATCATAAATAATCTTTAACCTTTTTATTGATGTTTGAAACCAAGACAGATTGTTTATGAGCCCCTGTTCCATCAGAATGAGTATTGTACATTTAACTTAAATACTGACCCATTTATATCCGGTCTCTTTTAGGATCTCATAAAGTAGTTATTTGGCTTTAAATGTTTGGCAGCCCAGCATGTTTAACAGATAAAAATCCCCAGTTTAACAACAGGGGTTAAATACAACAGTGTAAGAAAGAAGTTTGTTACAACTTTAACTGAGGATTTGCATCTTTTCATGTCCAGAGACCCTATGCTGTTCATGAAAAATAGTAGCCTAATTTTCAAAGCTCATTAAGCTTTTGGGCTATTTTGTGGTTTTTGTTTTCCTATTTAAATCCAATATATAGAAATGGGTTGAAGTGGTAACTGTAATTACAACCTGAGTTGGAATAATCTTTTGATGAGGGCGATAAAGCATTTATAGGGCTATAAAGTAGAATTATTGCTGCTAAAAGGTAAACATTTCACATTTTACATGCTATGTAATCTGTATGAAGAAATATGTTATCAGCTGCTAGTTTATTAGGTACAATAGTAATGCAGTCTAATATAACAGTACAATAAATCCTATCTGTATAAAATATTATAGATTCACTTATTTTAAAATGCTTTGCAAAGACATTCACTAACATCATGATTTTTTAGATGGAAGCTGTAATTTGTAAAGATATTAATACTTTTATACTGAATGGTGATTCTAATAAGGAGTCTACCCTTCTCTGTGTAAATGGACAATGAATGAACACTTAAAGCAAAACAGAATAACTAAGATCTGGAACATCATGATGAAGGACTTGGTGCAGGACTGTTTTTATTAAACTGTGTTAATCTAATCTTGGCCCAAGGTGTACCTAATTTGCATCTGAGCATACAGTATATTGCTCCTTTTTAAAAAGACAGTTGTGGGAAGCAAAAGCCAGACACTCAGTTAACTCTTGTGAGAACAACCAATTCCAATCAGAAAAGAAATGCAAAACCATCCTTTTTAGATTTGGGAATATTATTTGATTGAAACAGGTACTGCTAATGCTAACAAAAGGAATACATTTCCCAGTCTGTGTCTGAGACTCAAAATAATCTTTTTACAAAATAATTTTGGCAAGCAATCCTATTAAAAAGAGGTGAAAACACTGTCAAGCAAGTGAAAGAATGTTGTGCATGTATCTAGTGCCAAATGCACAAATATGTATGTTAATTTTTTAAGTATTTACCCATGATATTCACCAGTGTTATCATATTCTACTCCCATATGTGAGATCAGCCAAAGGAGAGCGTGCATTGATTAAATCTTGCATGATGAAGCCATTGAGAGTTGAATAATTCTGGAGCGTTCGATAGCAGTCAACTTGTGACATTTACCAGGGTGACTGCAGTGCTTACAAGTTCATTCATTTGACCAAAGCTTTTCAGAGGGAGAATTCAGTTCCAGCAGCCAACTCCCTTGCTGTGCACAGTGCAGTTCAACACGGCTGAAATGGTTTCATCACCAACTTACCTTTTATTGTCACCGATCATCCTTAACTGGGAAGCATTTAAAATGTCATTGATCTTGATAATGCTGTGCTATAATATGACAGTAACAGTTGTATGAGATTCAGGAAGTCAAATTTCCAAGACTGATGAGTCGTAGCGGTTGAGTTATAATCCATCTACCTGAGTGATGCTCAGGCTCTGTTCTGCATGAGGAAGCACACAAATAAATAAAACCCATAAAGGTGACACAGGAAATTGATACTTAACAATCATCTTAAGCAACAAGCACCAGGAGAGAGGGATGGGCAGCAGTAACTGCTGTAGAGGGAAAAGGCTGAGAAGGTTAACAGGTCATAAAATAAGGGAATCTCCAAATGGCCAGCCATAATAGTACAGGATTTCACTCCACTATAGTTTTGCCTTTGATGGTCACTTCTGGTAAGATCACACCTTTTATTATTTAAAAAGAAATCAATCAATTCAAACTTAAGTGTAAGCAGTAGGAGATTTGAGGACTTTATAAAGTAAGCTCTTCAGCTATTAGTCTGCTGAACAATTTCACCCCAGTCCCACATAAGGATACTATGAAAACGTCTCTAAGGTCTCTGTTGTTGTTGGTTTTTTTATCCCGCAGCATGACAACCATTTTCAAGTCATTCTGTTTTATTTACCATTTTATTTTACCTGTTATTTTCTAATAACTTGCATCTCTCCTCTTTCCTTAAAAATGGCTTCAAGGTGAGCAATGACATTTAGAAAGACAGCGTATTCGGAATGACTCAACTGTTATTATTTCCCACATTCTTTTCATAAGATATATCAAAATTTCTAACAAAGGTTACAAAAATATAAAAGATACATTTTATATCTTAAATCACATTCTACAAGACACTTGTCAGTAAACACAAAGTCTCACTTGAACATGTCTAGCTTCAAGGTATATGTCAGTAAATTCCACATTGTTTACTGTTCTGTGTTAAAACGTGGAAATTCAACTTTTGTGTCTCTGGTAAATAAGGAGTATTGTACTGAACAAGAATTGTGGTGCTTTCATTCATTTTCAATATCTAATTTTTCCTATTCAGGATTGTGGGAAGTCCTGAGCATATCCATGCTGCCATTGTTTAAAATTCAGTGTACATCCTACAAAACACCAGTTCATCCCAGAGACAAACAGACATGCACATCCATATAATCAATTTAGAATCATCAATAAACCTAACATGCATTTTTTTAAACTGTGGGCAATCTCAGAGCACCTGCAGAGAACTCATGCTGGCAGTGGGAGAAGTGAAAACTCCCCATGGAAAGGCCCCAGCTAGAATTTTAACTAGGAACTTTCTTGCTGTGAGGCGACAGTGTTGTGCCGGATGATTTAAACATACTTGTTGTCTTAGATACATTAGAAGACAGTAAACAGAACAGATCGTTGGAAGCCATGTTTTACTGAACATTGAACAACACGTAAAAATGTCAAATTTAGATCTGAATTTAATTGCAGAACACAAAAAAAGTTATGCATATTTCATTCTACCTCCAAACTTTTTTGTCAAAAGGAACAGTATTTTAATTTGTTTTTGCCCAAACATTGCCCTTCATTTATTTAGTGGTTTGTACATACAATTGTACTGCATTGGTTAATAACAGAATAATAATGCAATAACAGAATTAGGACCCACGTGTCAGACTCATACATATTATTCACATTTTTATAAAATTTTGTATATGTATGTTTAGTTTTTAAATACTTTTTCTGAATTTCTGTGGATAGTTTTTACATTTGTGTCATATCTGGTATTGCAGTAATGCAAATATTTACAGTATTAAAAAAACACTGTTTGCGCTGCTGGTTGTCATCTATCCCAGTTGTAGGATGTAAAAAAGACATCAAATTAAGAAACTTTCATAACAGAGAATTCTCAAAAAATTCTAAGGTACAGGAAAAACTCTCTTTCAGTCAGAAAGTAATGCAAGGGCTCACATGTGGACACTACTTATTATCATCATTAATCATTTTATGTCTGATAGTGATCCCCATATAATGAACAGAATCACCACTTCATGAGACTCCGACTGACAGCAGCAGTATACTGTGACAACAAAATGACAAGTTGTTGGCTTTATGGGTGTATTGTTCAAGCCCACATGGTTTGCAAGCTACTTAAGGCCACACATCTCTGTTAAGCTTAGAACAGTTTTGTTTTCACGCAAGCTTAAGAAAAGTCTTGATGCAGGGAGTATTCTTCAAATCTAGCAGCAAATCAGTCTCACAACAGCTGCAAACGGGACAGTTAAGCATCAGTCACTGTAAAGGACTTTTCTTTTTATATTAATGACGGACCATAACCAAAGCTGGTTTCATGGCAAACTACTACTAGCATCATTTATCACTTCAAAGATCTACTCAATGCAAAGTCCAGAATTTAGGGGGGAAATATATGAGGATGTTTGGCTTTGCAGATCTACCCCTCTAAAGACAGATGTCAAGATGTCAGAGGAGTCAAGTGAGTAAAAATGGACTGATGACTTTAGCTGCTAACTAAGAGCAGCCAATGTGAGAATGACTCGCTAACTTAATGTTGAGATGGACATTGAGTGTTCCCCCTTGCAGCGGGGCCCTTGAGGGTAGCTTTCCTTGACCTCTGGAGATCCCCCTTGACCCCTTTCACAGAATTACTACACTCAGTGAGTGGAACCTCCCGGCTCGTAGCGTCTGGAGGGAGAATGTGTTGAGGAACCAGAGGTAAAGGTCCTTTTGAGCCTCAGCACTATTGGAACCATAAATCACCAGGCATATGCAAGAATCTTAGGAATCCAGGGCTATCTACTCCTTCTTCCTCCCATTTTCTCTTCACTCTGTCTCTCCAAAAGTGAACAGATTTCCAGATAACTTTTTTCTTTCTTTGCCTTGATCTCTCTCTCTTGGCCTTCAAACTTTTTCTGTTGTTACCACATCTTTAAGGCAAATTTGGTGTTTTAGCAGATTTAGAATATAAATAGCTGTAGTTGTGTTATAGCTCTGTTTATACCTACACGTATCTACTGCAAATGGTGATAATATTAACTAATGGCAGCTGATCCAGGGATTGACGATGAGGCAGGAGCAGGAAGTCATTCCATCCAGGACCACTAGGGTATCAGCTTTACCAACCCCATTTCATAGCTGTCAGTAGTCCTCTTTGACAGCTCATTCACAGTAAGGCCACTGATATAAAGCTGTCAGCATGCCCGAATTTGTGTGCAGTTTTGCTTAGATTATTGACACTAAGGCTCACATTACAAAGCATAAGAGAAAGGTTATCTCCTTTATCATGTAAACTTATCTTTGATGTGTAAAACTGCTGTAGCCCTGAAGCCGTCAGACATTGCCCTTTTTACTTGCCATGACTCCAAATTTTGGGAGAAAAGCAATATTTCTATGATAGTTTACATTTGAGAATCCACACTCAATAAAGGCAGAGTGAATGCAAGTAAACAACTCCACATTGTTCTTTAAGATAATATATTATCATCATTGATTGAGCGGCATGGGTCTCTTGTGGCCCTGTGGCATGCAAGAAAGGCTTCCACAACTAACGTGCCCCCTGAGAGGAATGCCAGCCCCAACTTGCAGCACTACAATTTGGCTATTGAAAAGGCAAAGACGGGGAAGGAGGAGGCAAGAAATCTTGTCATGGTGCCCAGTGGGTTTAGGGTTTGTGGTTGGAGCTCTGGAAAGGCTGCCTTGTCTCAGTGATTAATGGTGGGGAACTCTGAGGCAGAGGAAAGGGAGACTCAGAATTGTGCAACTTGAATGCACAATGCTGTATTTTTCAATGAATCTAAAGCAAGTTTTAATTTTATTACAGATTCAATTGGATTTTTCCATTTGGGATACAATCCATGAATATTTAATCATAAAAAACTGCTAGAAAAACTGCTGTTCTAATTAGCGATGAATGGCATAAACATTGCACAAGAGCTACAGTTTTCCCAGATGAATTTATTAAACATGTACAGTATATGACATCTCAATTAATCAAGAGCAGTATGAAAGACTGGCTGGATGTTGTAATGCCTTTAACAAAAACATAACATAATTCAACATCACCAGAATTTAGCTCATTTCACAGTTAAAACATTTTGCTCTTATCATAGTTCAAAATGACAAGAGGCCTTGCGGAAAATATGACAACCACTTAATTATTATCTAACAACAGAGGAGATTAAAAAAAAACTAATTCAACAACTGGTTCCCACATGCATTGAACATGCAACAATAATAATATCATACCTATAAAGCTACAGCCAAAACATGTAATTAATGATTGTTCTATGTTTTCAACATGCTCTGAAAAATGATGTGAAAATCAAGTTTAAAACCTGGAAGTCTTCAGTGTGTGCCTGAGAAACAAAAATGATATTGCTTGGCTCTCCTTTAATTAAGATGCGTTCATATCATTTAATTACATTTTTTGTGTGAATGATGAAAGAGTTTCCTAGGGAACTGCATTCCTAGTATGATGATCAGACCCCCTCCACTCTTTCATAAGTAAGTAAAAATGGATGTATGATTAAGATTTTGATGAGCACAAAACAGATAGCCATTATGAGGCCTCAGGGCCAGTTTAAAATGCTGGCACACTGATGACCATCTACGGCTGTGGAGGAGGGTGGTGGACCATTTGCAGTAGATGGAAGCATGCAATTGAGATGGGGCAAATCTGCAGGGTGAAAACAATGAGTAACAGTGCTAAAAGAATCAAACAGGGGGGAGACAGCACAATCCATGGAGTGCAGGTGTGAGGAGGAAGAGGAGGAAGTTCTGAAAGCACATAATGATGGGAGGCTTGGGTGATCTGCACAAGAGTTCACAATGCAGGGAGACCCCTGTGGCAAACCTGGCACTTTTCCATACATGCGCTCCCTCTTGTGCCTCATTCTGCGATTCTGAAACCAGATTTTGACCTGCCGATCAGTGAGCTGCAGCCCAGCAGCCATCTCCAGCCTGCGGGGACGACGTAGGTAAGGACTGACGTGGAACTCTTTCTCCAGCTCCAGCAGCTGGTTGCTGGTGAAGGCTGTTCTATCCCTCCTCACTCCTTTGTCTGACCCACCAGTTGCCACGCCACCGCTGACTGATGATGGAAGAAAGCCCATAAAGTTGAGAAGGTGTTAAAAAAGAAGTCACTGGCTGGCATCAAAAAGCTATCCAGAAATTTGCAACCTCCACAAGGAAGCTCAGATGCCAGCAAGGCCCTTGTTAATCCTCAGCTAATCAACCTGAGTGAAGCCCTCTGTTCTTATACAGTCATGCTTCAGTCACCAGACAAGACCGCTTGTCTACTGTAGCGTGTTCAGGGAAAGTTCCCTCCCAAAGAAGCAGTCTGGGGAAACATCTGACGCCACTGCGGCTGCCTGACAGGCCACATTAATCAGAGCGACACATGGACGCAGACCTGTCAAATCCCCATCTCAGTCACTTAAAAGGTACCTTGGGAGCACCACTGAAAATAACCACCATTAGGGATTCAGCTTGACATGTATATGAGCAATACTAGTGCCCTGTTGATAACAACATGACATAGAGGGGTTAATGGATGTTTAATAAGACCTATGGGTACCTTGGAGAGAAAGCTGCACTCTTAAACATGGCAGACTGTTTCCTTGTTATATCTTGGCTTGTTTGTAGAGTCAAGGTAGTGATGTTTAACGTATAGAATTATAATTAACTAAAGATATAAACAACTAAAAATGGCATTGTTGTTTTAAGTGTCTTTTACCACATGAAGAAATTGTAATTCTCTTTTTTTTCCTTTTTTTTGTTAAAGGTACTGTATGTAAGATTCTGGCCGAAACTGGTACTGCAATCATGTGAAGCTGTAGCCTAATAAATTGCTAAAAATGGCCAAAATAGGTCAGTAAACATATACACAGAAGTTCTGGATACTTTAGAACCCTCCACCTCCCCCCGATTGGGATATTTAATCAAATATCAGCATAAAATGTAAACAATAACATCATTTGGGGACTGCAAATCCGTTTTTGAAATGAGAATATCCTGGCTATATTATGGTT
>JAPMNP010724116.1:0-10692 GCA_029874935.1 Atherina boyeri | reverse complement strand
GTATAATTAAATTCAAGACCTTTGTTTAAAAAATTAAGACTTAGACAATGGAATTTAAGACTTTTTAAGGCCTTAAATTTAGGAATATGAGATTTAAGACATTTTTAAGACTTTTAAGACCCTGGGGCAACCCTGTAAATAAAAAAGGTATGGATTTTGGCATGAAATCCAGAATCATCATAAACAATATACTTAACGAGTAAACAGGAAAAATGTCTTTTCTACATATTTGCAAGTCAAACAAAACTTTTTTTCAAGATATTTAGGGAAATAACTAAGTCAGCCATTTCTAACAGGAAGCAGTTTAAATCTCTTCGATGAGAACCTGTTTGCTGAGAAACTTAACTAAAAAGGAATGATGGCTCTTTAAGGAAGTGACTTGTCCTGTAACCGAGCCAGAAACACGAAGCAGACAATGCGAGGAGGAAGAGAGAGGATGAGGGCTTTATCATGCTAATAACACTTCCACCCCCATTCATTCTGGCCTCCACCTAATGCTGTTCCAGACCCGCTGTCACTCAGGCCTCTGTGCAGACATCAGGATCTGATCCGTTTCTTACAGAGAAACAGACAGAGGAGACTAGAAGGCTGTTGTTCACACACTGTGCATGTAATATAATACATTAACATACACACACAACTTTATTCAAATGACTGATCATCTGTTACACACATGCCTGGCTGGATAAAGCCACAATAAGAAGATGACTGATCCTTGGATGCATTTGGATGGATTCGTTTTAGCTAAAAAAATAAAAAAAAGTGCAGCCCTCAGCCTTTTTTGAACAACTATTGTAAAGATTATGCTAATATGTAATGATATGACTGGTCTGTACAGTTGAACAATGATACGTTTAACTTATGTAGCCATGCAAATTACACGAGTATTTGTTTAGACTAACAGCTGAAGAGAAAGTTAACTGGAAGTTCAGAAGTTCAACAGGTCATTTAATGCGTTACCAAGCACACAAACCAGAAAAGTAGGAAATTTGCATGTTGGTATACGGAAACAATGACAAACCAGAACCTCAACGAAAGCAAACAGTGATTGGTATCAGCCTCCTAAAGCTTTCCACAACTGAAACTTTGTTAAGAGGAAAAGTGTCCTCTGTGAGGAGGTCGTGGGACCTGATGTGTCAATGTTGTTTAGGAAGAGAAAGGAAATCCACTGATTTCCCGTGGTGGATTGTGCACCATCTGTACTGTTCTGAAGGCATCATATGACTTATCTCACATAGTATACAATGTTTTTTCAAGGAAGCTTCCTTTTTTTATCTCCTTACTTCTTTTGCATTTGAGGGTTTTTTGGGAAGAGCACAAGTGATTTGGCAAACTAGTCGAACCAACAGAAGGTCTCTGCATAAAAAACAGAACCCAATCAGGCACTTGAAAATATTCTGTGATATTTTGTGAGTGCTCTTATGCTGCCTGACATTTAAGTGAAGCCTTGTGCATATCAATATATATCATCTAATTCACCCAGGATTGTACAAAAAAACCTCAAACTCACATACGGTGTAGTGCTGACATTAAAGGTGGTATATAGAACTTTTTCATGAAAATGGATTTGTTTAAACAATAATACACCCACAGAATGTCTAAACGGGTGTAGAAGAAACGTGTCCATTTTGGAAAAAAAATTATATTTTGTCCAAAAATAATGTTTATATTTTTTTGTGTGTCAGAAAAACGTAAATATTGTCCTTTGCTTGCCTTTGTTTGTCTCACCCCCCTCAACAGCAAGTGTCTCTCAGCCAACAGGATCAGGCTGTTGATGTCATAAGAAGTGGAGCGCACGGGATGCCAGATCGTTTGCTAATCTGCATTTACTACTTTACCACGTAAGACTCATCGCTTGACATCACGGCAGACTATATAATCACGGCTTCTCCCCCGTGGACATTCGGCCAACCTGGCAACCGGTGCAGCTGACGGTAGGAGCAAGAAAACGCCGACTACTGACCGGGAGGAACCAAAGTTCTAGAGATCACCTTTAACATCAGTGTAGTGGTTTTAGACTTTTAAAATCATTTTAAGCACATGATGACAATTTATAGCTTTCAATGCATGAATACAGTTTAACGTACAGTATGTGGTGGGTGTATGACTTGATGACAAACTTTCATGTAAAGGCATGATCAGGTGTTAGACTGCTCCAACAAAGACGCAACAATGGATGTGGATGATTGCTAAATAGTGGCAACATCTCTCCTCAGATTGGGTAACACATAATGAGGACTTACATTCCATAAAGCGCTGTGTTTACAAAATTTTGCAACAGAACTTGTGTTTCAATCCTTTTGTAACTCAGGGCTGGGTCAAAAACCTAACACTTTAAATCAGTCGTGGCTTGTTACGGAATGCTGAGGTTACACCCCCATTAAGAAGGCAACCTCCCTTAAACATACATTAATCATATGGTGCAAAATCTAAACGAATTACTCATAGTGTCCCTGCTTGTGTTTGGTAGCAATTCTGTTTCATGGGTGAGGGGGTGCTGGCCAAATAGGTTTGGATGTGAAAGGTTAAACTCTGACCTAAAGCTGCTCCCTCATTGGTTCCATCAATGGTCCCCTGGCCAGTCAGCATTGTTTTAGGGTCTTTATTTATCCAATGGGATTGATTTTACACCCGTCAATCAAAATCACATTATTGGTTATCAAAATGCACAAGGTGAATGTCACAGCTCTGAATGGACGATGAACAATAATGGACCCAAGGAGAAAATTATATCTTCAGAATCAATGAAAGAACTTTGAATCATTTCTTTAAGAAAAATACTTTCTAACGGGGTTCAATTTGAGAAAATGAGGATAAATGAGCTTGACCCACACCAACAAAGCAGGCAAGTGAACCAGGACGGAGTAAGATATGAGGCTTCATATTATGGTGCACAATGAAATTTTGATTATCTGCAAAGAAAGTGTACAAAACAAGAATAAAACATAAAAAAAGCAACAACAAAAGAAAATCAGAATAACCCCCCCACAATCCTTAATATCCCTAAACTCCATTTGCCCGTATATAACTTTATTATGAACAAGCTTCCCCATATGAGGAAAGTTTTTGTCAGCATCCATCAAAAGGGAAACAATAGCAAAAGCTAAAAGATAAATGGAGGTAAACAGCTACTGCCAGCCTGTGAGGATCAAAATCTAAATCTACACTCCTGTTTTTTTTCCAAAGCTCTCCCAAAGTAAGCACATAAAGAGAGGGGAAAGTGAGCCCACCCTTCATTAAAACACCAGCTGCACACATACAAACAAGGAAAATGGCAGCAGTTCAACTGAGGCTCTTCCCTTGTTGAAGCAGTGGAGAGAAAACAAAACCAAATGCTGCCTTGAAAATGAAATAAATAAACATTTAGAACATGCTTTCCTTCATAGAGTTTCTCTTTCAACAACTGAATCCTATCTCAGAGTTTTCACACCTTAATGTGACATACTCCCTTTGCATGATGGCATCCATATGCTTCCTTATCAGCAAAGACTAGCGAGGAAATCCCTCTCATCCTCCAGGGATGTGCAGGAAGAGTACTGACTTGCACAACTGCTGCTGAATAAGCACGGAGATGGGACAGAAATAATGAGCAGGCACGGAAGAAAAGCCCTCCCTGGGAATCACAGACAAACAGAGGCAGGGAGGCTGTTTTTCCAAGAGTAGCTCACCCCCTCAACCCTCAAACCTCAAATAGTCTGAAGGATCAAATTGCTTAGCTCCCTTTGTTGTACTTGAACCGTAGACAAGGCTTCCCACTTTTGGCCTACTTGTTTCTATAAAGCAACTGGACGGTAACGAATGAGAATCAAAGGAGCTGGTGGAGAAAAGTTTGTGCATCGGCGCTGCCTGGGTGTGTGATGATGCCTTGTGGAGCCTTGAATGGAGTTAATACGGATTGGCTACAGTGTTTATCTGTGGAAAGATACTGTGGCTGTTACGTACAAACTGATTTATTTCAAATATCTTTATCCTTGGTGTTGAGGTCTATAAATATCTCTGTTTTCCAGATTCACCATCTCTCAGGTTATACAATACTGTGTGTTGAAAGTGCACACATGGAGACACAAGGTTAAACAGCAAGGGACTGATAATGATCTGCTGCTTGTTATGGCAGATATGCTCTCAGTCAATTTAAATGCAAACAGACACCAGGCTCACAGAAATCTGTCCGATCAAACGGCAAATTTGATTTGATGTCCTCTGAATTGTTGTTTTAAAACTCTAGCTGTATGGAGGACCTGGGTGGACAACCTATATTTCTAAGATGAGCCTACAGGTAGCAACAATTTGTTGTACGTCAGATCACATCATGTTCATCTTTTATACGTTGTCGACTTCTTTCTTCTTTTAAAAGATAATCCATAGTCATGCCATCATTTATCATAAGATTTATTTCAGGACTCTTTTTTTTTAACATCTGCTATGATGTGTATCCATGGCAATGGAAGAGTAGTTTACCAGAAAATCAACTGATTGAGCTCTCCAAGACTGAATTAATGAGCAAAACAACACATCAAATCCCACACAAGTTAAAGGGAAACAACCAAGACAGCAGACATGTTTGGGCTGAATCTGGGCTACTTTAGACACTTATGGCTCAGTTACGGCACTGGCAAACGTTGTCTGGGCTAGAAGTGGACCAGGTGTTAGTTGCCAGCCTGGTTTGGATTATGGCAAGTCTCCTGTGGGTCAGTATGTGGTCCAGATGTCAGTTGTTGGCCTGGACGTGGATTACGCCAAGTACTTTGAGGGCAATTTCCTTGGTGGCCACATGAGGTGACCATGCTGCTTAGTTTTGGCAGTCATACTCACATTTAGCCAACACCATAAGTTAAAGTCAAATTTGGGCCGAACACTTTATGCTATCTGGGAAAGAGGATGCAAGCAGGAACAAAGCAGAGAAAAAGGATTTCTTCAAAATGATTTAATTTCTTCAAACCGTTCTGGTTGGGAAATAAGAGGTCGCTAGCTAACAAATGGACAAGCAAAAAGCCCTACAGAAGGAATGCAAAGAACGCTGTTTTATTGTTTTATGGAGGCATGGATGCAGAAACATTCCCTAGACTCTTGTGTAGAGCTGGGCAATATGGCCAAAAATATCAAAACATTTTTTTTCATGTCGTTCTCTCGATTTTTATCACAATTTATTGCAAGTTTGAACCATCTATACGGAAAACCAAAGATTCGTTGAATATTTTATTATCAATAAATAAAAGTGAGGTAAACATTAGAAAAAAACTATTTAACTTAACATGTATAAAAACTATTAAATAACTTGGGTCAAGTCGTGATAAATGTGACATGAAAATTAGCAGCAATTAATTTTTAGGTCAAATACCTATGGCCAACAATACACAAAACAATAAAATCTGTTTACCAACTGGATAATACTGAAAAGTGTGTTAAGACTATTGCACATAATAAAATAACATTATTTGGAATGTAAAGATTTTTATTTTTTTTCCAGAAAGACAAGGAAGTCAGAACCATTTTACTGAACAGGGCAAATAACTTGACATCAACATTCAATGAAATTAAACAGTGTACCAGTTTTTGACGCCACGAACCTCCGACATATTTTGCACACCGGGCTTTTCTGCTCCACATCACAACTATCATATCATTGTTGGATAAGCAGGCGTCTTTTTCACCATCTCCACTTGTTGTTTTGGTTGTTCTTCTTCTTCGCGGCTGCTCCGTGGCCTCCTCTTCGCGGCTAACCAAGATAGTGCAGGAAAAGGTCGAATCTGATCGGTTGTTATCATGCTTATTGCCGCTACGTTTAAATCGAGTGAATAGGGACACCAAAATAGTCCAGAAATTAATCGCGATCTCGATTTACGATCACCTTGCCCTACTCTTGTGTGCCTTTACGCTGCTTTAGGACTGCACAAAAAGATCAAGACATTATAGTGAGTGTAAAAAGTACAACACATGTTGTCACCTTGGACATGTTACTGTAAAGGAGCGGACCTGAGCCCGGGACACAGACGCAGCCTGTGATGTCATCAGATGCATCGCTGCTAGGCTACAAACACGCATTTATGTTAATCATTTGAACTTTTAACGTCTCCCCCTCTGCTTAACTTTTAAAATTTCAACAGTTTGTCAGCTGCTCCATCAGAGATCTTGGACTTCTCTTATTTAAACATTAACCATACATGCGCTGCCTCTTTTAGTTCAACATGATCCCACCATGCCTTTAGTCAAACATACCACACCCCCTCCATGAGCCCACAGCTTTAACGTCAAACCTCCACTCGGTCACCCTGCAACTCAGTATTGTATATCAGCACAGCATCATCTCCCCTCACCTCAGGACATACCGAGACCTCCTCCTCTAGCCCGTTTATCTCCTGCAGTCAAGAGAAGAAGCAGCTGGAGAGACTGAACCAGAACAAGGCTGCAGGTCCAGATGGTGTCAACCCCTAAGGTTATAAAGAACAGCTATGTTGGGTCCTACCACACCTCTTCAACATTTGCCTGAGAAAGTTCTTAAGAAAGTTCCTGGGCTGTGAAAAACATCCTGCCTTGTTCTGGTTCCTAAAAAAAATCTCCATCATCTGCCCCAAATGACCAGTTCCCCTAACTTCCCACATCATGAAAGTCTTTGATAGACTTCTAATGGCTCAGCTCATTAAGCAGGACCCATTACAGTTTGCTTATTGGAATGGGCTTAGGGTTGAAGAGGCCATCATCTACCTGCTTCAGTGAGCCCACTCTCATCTGGACAAATCAGGCAGCCCTTTGAGCATCATGCTCATAGATTTCTCAAGTGCTTTTAACACAATTCAGCCTGCACTGTTGTGTGAAAAGCTCCAGAAAACACAGGTGCATGCCTCCTAAAATTATGACTACCTAACAAAGAGACCACAGTTCGTGCTCCTGAGGTGGCCAGCAGAACTGGAAAATCACTTTATGAGCAAATATTACTATATAACTATAAGAATCAGATGATTTTCTTTTCCAAATTGGACAGTAAACAGCATATCTCTGGGTTTTTAACTGAACAATAAACTAAATAGATAATGCAGCCAAAAGATTTAGAAAATGGACGGATATTTTCACGATATTCAAAAGACGAATACATTTTATAAGAAAATGAAATAATGGTACGTGATACATTAAAATAATGAGCTACTGGCCTAAAGTTGGCTGCGGTCCTGGTAGAAGCTTTGACTTGCCAAGATGTCTAAAAATCCAAGGGCACACAACAAAGAAGTATGACTGAGCTGTCAAATCTTTGCTGCCTCGCCTGGACGACCATCGGGTCTTAGTTAGAAATTGCTGCTCAGGCTGGAAGCCTGGCCTTGTCAACGTGAGCCAGCACTAGAATGAACAATGCTCGGTGGTAATGAGCGGCAGAAAGGCTTTGTAAACAAGAATACGAGCACTGGGAGAGGGCAGGGAATGCATTTAATGATAACGGGCACACAACAAGATACAGCACAATACAACATAAACACACAAAAACCGCTAGTTTGAGACCAAGTGGATAAAACAGGCCTGGTTTCTTATCACTTGTGATATTTTCAAGAGTTTAAACTCTCATGGGAAAAGCCGTCACACCCAGAGGGGAAAAGCAGCTGTAGCTGTTTGACAGTTTGTGATAAGTGATGATGTAATATTTCAACATGGCAGAACGCGACTTTGAGTAGGAAAATAACCTGTAGGTTTACTTGTTGATCAAAACAGCAGCATTAAGTTCAACAAACATTAAAGCTTGAGTTGCACAGCAAGGCAAGGCATGCACTGTGACACAAATGCCTAATTTCTAGAGGGAGTCATTCAGTAAACCCAAAATCAAATCAGGCCAGAAAGAAAACAAAGATAACAATAAAAAATATTATTGAGACAACGGCAGCCTAGACAAAATGTCCAGTGATACTTTATCATGTTGAAGGAAACCATTCTTGCGTTTGGTCGGATATGAAATTCAACACTGGGTGCAGTGTGTAAAATCTGTAAAATATGCATTTCTTAATTAATTATTGATTACTTTTTTAAATATATAATTAGAATGAAGGTTATATTGAAGTAGTAGCTTCCTTAGAGGAAATAAAATGATAACAAGTCTGGTCTAAAGTACAAATAATGCATCGTGTCTGGCAGTAGCTAAAAATGACATAACTTCCACCCAAAAAAAACAAGAAAAGCACCATTTTTCCTGGCTGTCAAGAAGAAATGATCTCCAGATTTTTATGCATCTGTATTTCCCAATACTTAAAAAAAGAAAATCCCCTGCTTTTCACCAGGAGCAGCTTGTTTATTTATCCATTTTTGTTGCACCCAGAGCAGGACAAGGCACTGCACATGGTGCTTGTCTGGACAGAATTAAACACAACTATCTAATATTCAAGTAATTCTGCTTGAAAAAGAGGGTATGGCACTCATTCTGATCTTTAGCTTCAATCTTGTTATAAACCATTGACAGAATATGTATGTATGTATGTATGTATGTATGTATGTAGCCTATGTATGTATGTATGTATGTATGTATGTATGTATGTAATGACATCATAAGGTCATTTCCACACACACTGAATACAATACATATAGTAGGATCAAATAAAAATCCATCTGTGAACAGATTTTTTTGCAGAGCGCTAAACATTTAACGCAGCTTCGGTCAGAAAAAATGACAAAAATAAAAAAAAACGGTGAATGTTTCAAAGAAAAAGAAATAGCCTCCCTGGCATTGACATCACCAGGCAGCCGATATTGATTAGAACAGACTGGTTGAATTATAGCACCACACCAACATGCTGCAATGGGCTGCTGACACGGAATTCTGTTTTAAAGTTAATCACTTCATCACTGGATTTTGTATCTTTATACTAAAATCAATGAGTGACCTCTGTTCACTGCAGTGAATCTGTCAGCTACAGCAGCCGGAGCTCCTCTACTCAAACCTCATTCATCTTGTTTCCAAAGACAACATCTTGAAGAAAGAGTTACTTTAGACAGAAAGGCAACAGAAAATTTGAAAAAAATGATTCAAAAAGGCATTTAAAGAATTTGGCACAAGCTTATAGGAACACTGAGGTAAATTCAATCCAATATTTGTTAATTATTCCTACAGTCACAATGTATAATCCATTATTCTGGAAGCAATTCCATGAAAAAAATAGAGAAAAACATATAGTAAAACTACAGAAAAACTACAAAATAAAAATACCGTTTATACCTTTACTCTTACTTGAGATGTTAATTTTACTTCAGCTCTTTGATGTTTAATTAAATACATTAACGTGTATGATAAAACTTTGGTTTGTTGCGAGTCCAGGAACTTAAACCTGGTCTTCCAGCCCAAAGTCCACTTCTTTAATCTCCAAGTCAACACTATATGTACACTTAATAACAATACAAATAACTTTACAGTAAAATAGAGTAGAAAACTTGAATTTAGCCATTCAACATTTTTCAAAATTACATTTTAGTGCAATTGTGATAAATTTAAATCTATATTAGTATTTTATGTAAAATGAAATATATATATACACACGCACACACATATTTTTTTTTTAAATATAATTTTTTAACTGTTATTTTACAGTAGCCATGTAAATATGCAGTCTATTTCTGGAATGTTAGTGGCATTTGCCAGTGTTTGAAAAAAATAAGGGGAAATAATTAAAAAAGTAACTACGTAACAACTACATGTGAATAAATAAGTCAATATTAAAGTAACATGGGTAGGATATGGATACAAGACAAAATACAAAAAAAAGGAAAGAAATTCCAAAACTGAGCAGCGGCGTCCCTGTGCTGCAGCACTACACTGTATATCGTCTCTTTTACACTGCTCTGAGTCAGCTATTGATTGGCTCTGTGTTCTACTATGGTGAAACAGGAGAAGGTGCTGAAAAGCTGAAAAGTGTTAAGTACAATAGCAGGCAGGCTTGGAGAGCTGCAGGAAGACACACAAAGCTTCTCTGTCAACTCTAATATTCATGCACATGGACTGATAGAGGATGATAGAGAGGTGGGAACACAATGAGTGTGATCTCACCCACAGTTTGCTCTCCTTTGGATTTGTTTTTTTTTTGGTGCATTTTTTATGAGTTGTTCATTTTGGTTTATGCTGCCCAATGACTCGCAAAACAAAACCAAGTCACATGATGTCAGCTCATATAACATTGTTTAAACATGATGTTTGCTTTTCTGGCCCCCCTGAGGGCAGAACAAGTTGTGAACACAACACTGACATATGATGAGGCAGAGTTGTATTTACATGTCCTGCAAGAAGTAATATTCACTCTTTTACTCTGATTTTTGTTTTTACCAGCTAAATGCAATATTACCAGGCTTTAGCTGGTAAATGCTCCTTTACATTCATCAAAGCAAGCTGAGGTTTGGAGATGAGCAGTTGTGTAATGTATAGTCAATTTCTAAAAGTAACTGATTAAAACCATCTCCCTGCTGTGACAGTAAAATACGACAGTAGAGACTCGCCTTATAGTTGCAAACAAGGTCTGTGAAGCCAAGGCAAGTAGCAGTATTTTAGAGACGATAGTCTCATCACTATTGAATATAATTTAACTTTTTTACCAAAGCTACCTACTACTTTAAAGAATATTGCTTAAAGGTGCCATATGTAAGAATTTTGTATCATTTTTATTTTAAGTTGTTGCAAGACATTAAAAAATTATGTTAATTTCAAATACTTATATCACTGATAACCATAATTTA
>JAPMNP010724114.1:0-10705 GCA_029874935.1 Atherina boyeri | reverse complement strand
TATTAGAAAGATTCTAGGTGCGAATTTTACTGACTCGTTGTAGATAAATCAGGCCTTTTCTCTCAAAATGTGTCACTGGTTTGCGTTGTCATTTTTCTATCATTGCGACATTTTGCATCTAGAACCTAAAGGAACCAATATGTTGGGCCACTTTGTGGTGGTGGAAATGAAATTAACTACACTTCTAGAATGTGCTCGAATTGAACAATTGTGTCTTTTTGCACCTAATCAATATATCAAAATATATTAAACACAAAAACATTAGGACACAAAATTTGCTCACTCATAAATCTCTGTAGGAAATTTTCAAACTCTTGCTTGTTTAGATTAAACTTTTCATTTCCTTGAATTGGTGATGCAAAGTCAAGTGTATAAATACATCATAAATCTTTTAAAATCAGTTTATACCCAGAACATACCCAACATCATATACAGATTTGTATTTAATAAAACTGTACAACAGGACAGCCACTTTATCAGACATAAAAATCCTAAATTCCCAAAATGAAGGAGTTCCTGCTCATTGCGTCAGCACTGATTTAAATTAATGTAAAAGAGGCAAAAATGAGTTATGAATCTAAAAACACCCCCAGATTTAGATATTACTTCATTCTTTTAAAAATATTTCCCTCTTTCTTCCATACAGTTGTCAGTATTATAGCACCAGTGCTAAAACACAGTGCCCCCTTCTGGCCTACATTTACCAGAAACTGTATCAAAGCTTTTCTGTACATAGTAATACTCCTCATGTATAATTATTTATAATTATGAAAGAGTGATTTGTTTATGCCTTTTCCTTGTATATGGCTTTAAAAAAAAGCAACATTCAAAGAAGAAAACTGCACTTTTTGGTATTTTTATTGCAAGTTGTTTTAAAAGCTTCAATTAAAAGTTGTGCAGACATTCTGAAGAAAATGATAAGTCTTTAGAGATTAGAGTCCAGGGCTTTCTTTGTGTGCTTCTACACCTACTGATACATGTCAGGAAGCGCTGTCTCAGCTCTCAGAGCTCTTTGTGAATTCCTGAACAGTTTTCAGCTTAGGCTAAGGAAAATACATTCCAGTTCTTTATGTTTATAAACCAGATTTTATTCCACTCACACAAAATTAAACAGAGAGACACAGAGGTTGTTATCTGTACACAGAAAGGAGATTATTCCTCTGAAAATATCCACAATAAGTAAACAATGTGATTGTGAATCTTTGGCTAGAAATGATTGATGTTTCTTTACTGATGCGAGATGTAACATCATTTGAATTTGTGGACTCAGAAACTTTGACATGTAAAGTAATAGTAGCCTTAATTATTTTCTGGTTTTTTTAGTGACTTGATAAAGATATTTTGGTTGGTTGGTCAAGGATTAGAAACAGTATTAATCATGTTTCGAGTGTATACCAATCAGAGTGAAACAGACTTGACTTAGTGGACATATCTTCTTATTTGACAGGAAGGAGCCAATGATATTTACATTTAAAGGCTAAAAGCAAAACTGAAGCACAAACTAATGTAGAAATGTATAAAGCATAATTCATATCGTAGAATTTTCTTTTTCAGTGCTTTGCAGAAGAAAAGTTACAGGATGAACACATTTTATTTCAGTCCATCTAGAGCATTGTGTTATATACAGATACAAAAAGCAGCTTTCAAATTTATCTAAAAAAACAACAAAAACATGTTTGTGTTAGATACACTGTCTTTTAGTGCAACAAAAAAAACACATTGCTCCCCAGAAAGCAGCTTTTAGGTGCTGACAAGAAACTCACATTTCAGTATTTCAGGAAATCATATTAAGAAAAAGTTTCAATTTGTCATGAGTGAAAAGAAGCGGAGGAAGTCGATCTAGTTTTATCAGTGTTCACGGTTTTAAAGCAGTTAAAGGAGTTTCAGAGTATGTGGTCATATCGAGTACTTTTAAAAAAACAAACTAATTAAAAAATTAACATCAGATATTTGGAATCAGTGAAGATTCAGTCATCTAAGTTTCTAACGCAAAGCTGATGCACTATTAATCTTAGTAGAGACAGTTGTGTTTGTCTGTTATATGTTGTGTACTTTGTATTGGTGTTGTTTATATTGTACAATATTATATTGTTCTTTTTACTCTCTCTTCTTCCCCTCTTTTCACTTGAAAAGCCCAACCCGGGACAAGAGTTACAAATTTAGTTTAATGCTATATATATATAAAAAACATCAGTGGTTCTGTATGTTCTGTCTCTTTGCATTGTCCCTGATGAAACAAAACTAATAAAAAAAGACATACTGACATAAAAAAAGAGAGCGATGAAATTGCTTTCTTTTATTTAGATAGGTATTTAATTTAATTTTACTTTATTTGAGACAATATACATATTTTTAACAAGTCAATAGCCAACCAAATATAATCAGAATACCATTTTATTTTATTTGTGAACATTTGTTTCAAAATAATGCTTTTGTCAGATCATTATGGTGACGTAACCAAGCAAGTCTAAGAGGGCCTGATGCTCCTTTTCCCTTGACATTGGACATTGTGATTTGGATTGAAAAGGTTGGAAAGAGATGATGTGAAATAGCATCTCTAAGTTACAGGTGCGTATAATCGCAGCTTTAACAACCTGCAGCTGACTTGTGGTTAGCTACCAATGATTCAAGGCTGGAGCACAGATGTCAGGCATGTTTTCCCAGCATTTCAATTCTGTTTGTTTCAATGAGAACCACAAACTTCCGAATAACAAAAGAATGAAAGGAGATTGAAAGAATGAAAAATTTGACTCTCAGGGGCATTCATTCTTCTACAGCAACAGGGCAGCAAACACTGGACTAACCTGTTTTCACAGCTTTCCTGCTGGAAATAAAAACTAGCAAGTCAAGTGATTGAAAGAAAAGATTAAATAAATGACATCCCCTTAAGGTGAAATCACCACAGAAAATAAAAGATCAGAAGTTCTGAAACTAAAATTGTATCACGTCATGTCAGAGAAGCATTAAGCCAATCAGGGTAAAGCTGTATTGTAACACAGTTGGTTCCCAGCTGGTGCAGCCAGAGGAAAATGGCTACAGTGCCTGCTACAGCAGCTGCCTTGCTCCAACTGTGCCTTCATCAAGTTCATAATGCAAAATGTCTAAAAGCATGCTATCCTGTAGTAATAATACATCTTATTTTGAATGCACTTTAAAATAAGAAATCTCAAAGTTCTACAGAATATAAAGGTCTTTAAGAAGAAAAAATATATATGACGCAAATAGAAAGGGAGCAAAGAATAAAAACAATATAAAGTTATGAGAAAATTCATGGTTAGTAAAAGAGGGAGTGAAACCAGACCAATAAGAAAGTAAAAAGAACCGTCTTAGATCTTTTTTTAAAACAGTCTGTGGATTGTAGAGATCTAAGGATGTCATAAAGGGTATTCCACAAACTTGGGGCAATAACACAGAAGGCCTTGCTTATCTCCAGTTGTGCTCAGCGTTGTCCTGGGAATGAAGAGGCAGTTTGAGAGCGAGGAGTAAAGGGAGCGCATTGTTAGACGAGTAATTCTTTGAGGTATGGAGGGGCATTTCCATATAGGCAGAGTGAGTGAGAAGGGATACCTTATAGTTATAATCAATCCTACGGTGGCCCAAATAAAAAATCACCACAGCAAATCAAGAATCACAAAGGCAAATTAAAAATCACAACATTAACCTATCAGAAGAGGTAGGTACAAATGAGACATGGCTGATTGGACAACTAGATAGAGGCAGTATGTTTGGGTCACTAGTTACATTCATCTTTGAAAATAGCGCCACAGGAAGAATAACTTCCAGTCAAAAGGTCAAATGGCGCTCATCCAATCAGCCATGTCTCGCTTGTACCTACCTCTTCCAGTAGGTTGTCGTGATTTTCAATTTGCTGTTGTGATTCTTAATTTTCTGTCGTGATTCTTGATTTGTTGTCAGGATTTTCAATTTGCTGTTGTGATTCTTAATTTGCTATTGTGTTTTGTTGATGTGCATTTCAGGGCCACCGTACAATCCTGATGAAGATGGGAAGCAAATGAAGGGAGTGGAGAATGGGTGTAAAATGTCAATATTTCCATACTCTCATCACCATCCTAGCTACAAAGTTCAGGACATATTCGAGTCTGTAGACTCTTGCTAGAGATCCTGATGAGAAGTGTGATCCAATAGAGTCTAGAAGAGAGTCCAGCATTATCGCAGCGCAGCTTCACTGAGGCAGCAGGTAGGATTCTTTGCTGGATCAGCCCATTTTCAATACTCATTCAGGACCCTTGCTTCCTTCCCCTCGGACATTACAGTATATAGCATGTACTGTAAAAACTCTTTTCTTACCTTTCACTAACTTTACACAAAAATGGGCCAGTAGTCTATTTTCCTTTTCTCCAACCGGGTGAGGAAATTGATTTTGGTTGATTTCACCACAGAAATATTTCAGATGAGCCTCATCCCCTCGAGTTCCTTGCATCCGGCAGAAGAGGAGCACACTGCATAGTTTTAATTCTACTCTCATCCTGTTCACCTTGTTCTATGCAGATACAGCGGAAACTGATTCGCATT
This sequence comes from Atherina boyeri, assembly GCA_029874935.1. Lineage (NCBI taxonomy): Eukaryota > Metazoa > Chordata > Actinopteri > Atheriniformes > Atherinidae > Atherina > Atherina boyeri. The sequence goes on along the minus strand of JAPMNP010724114.1, from coordinate 6,172 downwards.
TCATCACTTGACAAAATGTATTCCTTTGGATCCAAAAAAATAAAGACATTTTACACACTGTCCGGCACCTGGAAGGAAACATTAATGTGAGCACCACTTTCATGTGTGTTAGCTCTTTTATATCCAGATCATTTGGGCAAACTGTTAAATCTTCACTTCAGAAAGTCAATCTCACCTCAAGGTCCTTTAAGTACAGAATCTGCTCAGAGGCTTGGAGGAAAAAAGAAAAAAAAATCAAGTTTTCTCTCAGAAATCTAGAAAAACACTTCATGCACGACATTTACAGCATTTAATGCCACTTTATTCACACCCTGAGTGCAGAGGGGTCACACCATGCTACATCAGCGAACTCACTCCTAAAACAGATCAAGGATCAGTGACAAACACTGAAGCCACAGGTTAGTCATGAGCTTTTATATGCCAAACCAGACACTTTGTATCAGTAATTTATTTATGGCATAGAACCATGTGACCATGCAGGAGATCACCTTCAAAACGTCATTTCTAACCATCCTTCTGTCTCACACACTTCATAAAAGGCATCAGCTGAGTGAGAAGAAAAGAAAAACACAAAACTTCAAACACAGGAAACATTAAGATAAAACTAAAACAGCAGACTGCAAAAGAGTACAAAATATCTATGGAAGAAAAAAGAAAAAAAAAGACATTCATAATGAAGTTGTATTCTGATTAATTTGTCATTTTGTTCTACAGATGTATAAATTACATGTTATACAAGTCCAGTTGGTGTCTGAAAAAGAGCTCTTTGGTATTTTAAAAACAGTAAAGTTGTCCCCCTGCACTGCACAGTACACAAGACATTTAGTTCATGTAGCTGATTCTGCCATTCAGCATGAAATGTCATAAAGCTGGTTACAAAACACAAAGGATCAACATCTTGTTAACACTTTAAATAACGTCTGGAATTTTTTGCAAACCTTTTTTTTTTTTTTTAAAGTTAAGCTAACTCTAAAGTGCTTTGTGAGCATCATTAGATGTGTTTCTCTATATAGGAAGAAGCCAAGTGGCTTCCAGTCAACGAGGTTTGCAGTTGATCTTCCAACAACATGCTTTGGAAATATGAAAACACATTCAAATATATCACAGCATGCAGGCGACAGCAAACATGGCCATTACAAATATAGTTGTTTGCAATGGTAAACACGAGTTGGGTTGCCTCTTCATGTCATTTTCTGAGTCAACAGTAGATGGCAGCAAAATAAAGCTAAATACTCCACAGTATTCTAGACAGTCCACAGTATCAGACTCTTTGGCTTATCGGTGGGAAAAACTCAAATAAAAGATAAGTTCTTGAAAGTAAACAGAGTTCAAATCAATTAAAGATAAAGAAATAAATGTTCACATGCCTGTAGAATACAGACTGGCATGCATTAAAAAAAGAATAAAACATTCGGTAAACACATCATTTGAGTAAAAAAAAAAACTTGCATGATGATGACTGTTAACATGAGACCTGACTTTTGTCCAATGTGACAGTTTACTGTTACACTGACAAGGTCACTTTCAAGGATAAAGTGCATCAAGTTATTCAGTCAAATCCTTGTAAAAAAATTAAATTAAATTAAAAAAATACAGGATGACTGAATTTGTGAAACAGTTTGAGAAAGTGTGTAAATCCTAAAACAATGATAATTAGACATCTCATCAGTCTAAAGTATTTAATGCAGTGATTACATTTGCATTGTAACTTATTTTAACCTGTTGGTTCAGCGCAGTTTCCTCATGAAAACCACTGTAAAACATGTCAGTGGAGCATCTGTTACCTGAAAAACTGTTCCAAATTAACTGCATAGAGTTTACTGCATAAAGCTGCGGATGCAACAGCCTGTATCTCTGCTTTGGCATGAGTACATCCAACACACCAGCAAGTCCACTTACAGTGTCATTGTAAAAGTAACGTAAACATCAAGAAGGTGCTTGCACACATTTATAAAATGGCAATAAGATGAGATCATACCAGTCGTTGTGCAACTCATCCTAAGATTTAATGGCATCGTGTCGTAATATTCAGAGTTAAATATTAACAGCTGAGGTCTGCTGAGAAACTAGATGAGCCTGTGCCCGATGTGCTCCTGCAGCCAGAGCAGTGCAGGCTGTAATGAGCTCGGCTCATCAGGCACAGCCTCAGAGTACATCTGCAGCAGTACCTCTTGTAAAACAGACAGCAGGGGTAAACTCATGCTCAGTAGCTCATACAGCAACGTGTAGTCCTGGGAATTGTCTTTCAGGTGGCCGGTAATGGCCTGTGCTGCACTGCGCACACGGCGGGACAGATACCAAGGGGCGTTACACACAGCGCGAGTCACGCTCAGGGGCCAGCTGAGCTGTTTTCTTAAGAACGAACTGCAGGTACCTGCCGCAGGTTGACTCTGCAGGTCTGCTGTACCGCTGGAACTGGAGCGTTCTTCATCAGTAGCACGTTGCTCCTGAACTCTATAATGGTTCTAAGAGAGGATGATGTGAATGAAGAATTTAGACATTTTACAGATGATATCACAGCAGGATGGTTAAACATAAACATAAGGGGCACTTACTGAGCGCAGAGAGGAAGTCCTCCGTACATTTGGCCTGTTGTTTCGTTGATCAAAATGAAGTTTGCAGTACAGTTTACCTGTAAGATAACAAGACATGAGGATTAAATGTTTGCTAAATTAAAGGAATGCTGATATGCATAAATAGATAAACAATAAATAATATTAAATAAATAATGTGTGGCTCTGCCATTTGAAGACACACCTTCTTCAGAGTGGAAGGCCTGTGCTCCCTGTCGAAGAGCAGTGCTGCAGGTTGAACAGCGAAAACACTCCCTGTGGAAGTATAGGCCCTCGGCACAGACCCTCTCCACCATGTAAACACGCTTCTCACATGAGTGACATTTGTCACTTGACTGAGGAAACACCCTTTGTATTGAACCACCCTGAGAAACAGATATAAAACAGTTAAATCCTTGACAGGAGATAAAAGATAAGCGGTTAAGTCACAGCTGTTGGGGCAGATTCACAGTGACCCAGGTCATGGAAATCCTAAATAAAAGGCAAGTGCACTTCTTTTTATAACTTCTTGAAGACATCTTAGCTCTCATTTTAAAAGTGTTTTCAGTTCTAAATCATCTGCTGGGAGTTTCAATCTCTCCAGGAGGTGATGTTGAGACCAAAACATCTCACATGTTTGTCAAGGTAAACTCACAAGTTACAATGACTTCCAACCCACAGAACGGGTGGGTGGATCACTGAGACTTAAACTAACCAGCAGTCACTTAGAACTAAAGAAGCCTTTGGGATGAGAGGCCCTTTGAAAAAGGGGACCAGTTGCCTTCTATTTCAGCACTTTGGTTGAAGGATGGAATGTAACAGTGGAGCAGGAGACGTTCTTTTATACTAGGCCAGTGTAGGTGCAGCTCTAACATCTGGCTGTGCAGTTGGAGCGGGCTGCTTGGGTGGAGCAGAGAAACCTCAAAGTGCCACCACAAATACACACACTTTTCTTCTGTGAGGACTGCTGGTAATTAAAAGCACAAGGGGCAAAAAAGGAAGTTAAAGCAAAGCTTCCATGCAAAGCATAATGCTTTGGTAGAAATAGTTAAGTTATGATTAAAAAAGAATCGTGACAAGAATGCAAATCTCAAAAAGCAAACACCTTACATCTCTATACTTTTGGAATGCAAACATCTCACTGGAACAAACATTGCGAAGCAATTTTCCGTTAACTAAACCAAATATGACTAATCAACAAGAGAAAAAACAGCTTTAAGCAAACATGACATGCTTCAACATGCAAACAATAAGAGCGAATGAGTGCACAACACACGCGTGAGTTCACAGATCCAGACTGGGATAGTCACCTTGGACACATCAGAGTCGTCTCCTGAGAACAATCCCCTAAGGTGAACGGCTTTTTCCTTTATACTTTTTGAATGAAACTCTCTAACCTGTTGTGTCTGAGCTTTTCTCTGCAAGATGACAAAAGAAAAGTCATCAGTTTCACTTCCTCAGTACAATGAAGCACATTCACTCACCAACACGTGTGGAGCTTTCTGTTTGTAGACATAATTAGGCAGACTAACTACTTCATGAGATCTGCACAGTTGAATGATCAAAGGCCTTTCTGTTCTACTTTTTCAGTAAAAAGGCAGCTAAAATTGTATTGTCTAGAGAGGGAAACAATCGCTTCCCTGTGTAGAACGTTGGCTGCCTCATTACATTAATTTCACACCCCGCTTGATGTGGTTACTCATACCGCACTGGAACACAAAGCTGAGACAGACACTCCTGAAGGAGAAATCAAAACAAAGAATGTTGGATCGGCGATGAATAACACACCAGATTACAAAATAAATTAGTCAGTAACTTAAATCAGATACTTTATTTATCCCTGTTATTTGACATTTAGAGGAGTTCAAGTTTCAGTGCTGCTGGTATGTCTAATTTAAAAGTTGCAGAAGATGTTCCAAATTTGACATGTTTTTGTTTGTTTTTATTTTTTTTAATCCTTTCCCATTTCCAAGTAATAACATAAGTAATTCACATGTGCACCTCAGTGTTGTGTTTAACTTTCTACCACTGCAAATCAGAGCTGGTTCTGATATGTTCCTGTGACTAGTGCAGAGTAATTTGCTGTGGTACTGAATACTACTTATCAAACATTTTACCTGATTTTTTGACACTTTAAAAGTGGGTGAGAGATGAAATGCAAGACTGTGGTGTTTAGAGATGGAGAGAGCTTGGTAACAACGTAGGGAACTTGATTTCATACTTAAGAGTTAATGTAAACTTACCCTAAAACCCTAAAAAGTAAGAAAATTGTGTCTGGTCAATCATTTCTTTGTTGTGACTATGCTTCTCGGCAATACATCTTACACTGTTGGTGAATCTATTTATTTCACTTTTAAATTAGTGCCACACATGAGGAAAATGCATTTGTGGGATGAGCAGCAGAGTTTAACATGTGGGTTGTGGCTATGAAAAACTTGCAGGATCTTCTCTGCCTATGCCAAAAAGCTTTCTTTGCTATTGGCTTTTGTTTTGTGTCATTGATTGGATTGGACAATTGAAGTCTGAAGAAATAGGAAGTACTGGCTATTTAACTATTTATTCATTTAACAAACTGGGACCTCAGTAGCATGTGGAATGACTATACACCTCTGCAACAGTCTGTCACCTCCTCTTCAGCGTGGTCACAGACTGCTGTGGGATGGCATGCCATTCTTCAGCCAGCATTTATCATTAGTCAGCCAATGTGGTCATGTTGGTCACTCTGGCACAAACAGCACACCCAGCTGAAGTGTTTAATGGGGTTGAGTTCAAAACTGCAAGCATTTTATTCCATACTCTCCACTCCCAAATTCTGGAGATAGTCTCTGATAAATCCCCCCTCTATGGGGGGAAGCTTTGTCATCTTAGAGGAGGGAATTCATTCCCAACTGTGGAGATATGTGATTCCCACTAGTTGCACAATCTCATCAATATTTCTCTGCATTGAAATTATCTCAAATATTGACAAGCCTTGTTTTTCCAGTGAGAGAGATGTCTCCCCACACTATCACCCTGCTTTCATCCAAAACTGGTCCAATCCTATTGGTGCAGCAAGCAGCATATCATTAGCAGATATTTTGCAATTTTTTCATGGGCAAAACCCATATATTTAAACCATGCTGCTCCTCCCACAAATGTAGGATATTTACAAATGTGGCACTATTCAAAAAAGGGAAATAAAGAGACTTTTCAATGTTATGAGATTTATTGCCAGTAAGCATTGCCACATCCAAGAAATAACTGACCAAACGCAAATTTCCAATCTTGTTGTGTTAAGATTATTAAATATGAAGTTTTCGAAAATAAAAACAATATGGCTCCCTATGCACATTATAAATGGATAAAGGGGGAATAATGATCATGGTTAAAAAATTCATCAATATGTATAAGATACATGTTACTGTTAAGTTAAAATAATTCAACTTTATGGCAAAGTTTATTTTTATTATAAAATCTTACTTTAAATTAAATTAAAAGCTTAACAGCCATAAAAAAAATATTCAAGATGGTAATCTAAGACAATAATAAATCAAAATAGCTCATATGTGGGGCGACAGTTAGCTCAGTTGGTAGAGCAGGTCGGCCAATGATCGAAGGATAGGCGGTTCGATCCCCGCTCC
>JAPMNP010724112.1:0-19758 GCA_029874935.1 Atherina boyeri | reverse complement strand
AAATGAGAATATCCTGGCTATATTACGGTTGTCAGTGATAGAAGTATTTGAAATGAACATAATTTTTTAATGTCTTCTAATGTCTTTCAACAACTTAAAATAAAGATGATACATAATTCTTACATATACTTTAATCACATGTATGTGAATATGAAAAATCTTAAGGCAAACAACAGTATTTCTCTCATTCATTTTTGCAGATTTTTACAAAGGGATGAGAAAAGAGTAAATGACGGACTCAACTAAAAACTAACAAAATAAAACAATACGTATTCAACAGAACCCGCGGCCACCATGTTTTACAAACGGTAGCCTACAAGTTATCAATGTCTAAAATGTAGAGACTATGTAACTGTAGGCCTATTGCTTTTCTTTTTAAATGCATTTATGTCGTCTAAATATATGAAAAATAACAAGATGAAAAAATAAAATGTTTTACATATATAAACTCTGTTTGTGCCTCACTCATTCCTGAGACGTGCTAGGGGGCGCAGCGTTGATGGAGAGCAAGATGATATTCAACCCCAGAACGGTCCAGGTTACCAGGAAGAAGAGTTCTGAATGATAATTTATACAAACATGGAGCAGTTTGTGATTTGCTAAAACGTGACTGTGGTTGTAGTTTAGTGCAACTAAACTCTATTTCTAATGTTACAGAAGTGATCATTTGAAAATGGAACAAATAAAATGAATTGAGAATTTAAAAATGTTTAATTTTGAAATACGTTTTCTAATATGAAAAATCAATGTAATAATTATTGTGAGGACATGTGAAAATTAACAGTTGATCAAGCAGTGCATTTAATAAGTGAATAGGCCTATCAAATATTATCATTAAAATGTGAACCTGCTTTATTCAAGCTTGGTCAGGCAAGTAGCCCTTCATATTGCTCAGTATACTTCAAGTAGCTCTCGGTTTCAAAAAGGTTGGTGACCCCTGATCTAGATGATTAGATTTTTTATTGCAATCCTAACATGGTCCTAAAACATGTTTTTAATGTCTAACCTTCTCCCCAAACAGCTGCTGCAAGTGCAACAAAGAGTGACTAAATCCAACCATAATGTCTCAGTGACATCACTCGATCACACAGGAGTTGGAATCATCTTCTTTTGTAACTGTTAAATTACACATGCTAAGTGCCTGAAATCTTAAAACAACACTAATCTGCGTGTACGCAGCAGTGACTCATAAAACTGTGTGCCATTCTCTGAAATGTTTCCACAGAAAACTTGTCTTCAAACACTTCCTCTGTCATTGATGGATAACATAAAAGCACATTTTTCAAGGTATTCAAAAATAAATTCTAAAGCTCAGCTTAATCTGAATTTGACTTGTGGGATCCAAAGTCAGGCTGAGTCTGACCAATGTCCGCTGAAAACTGTCATTCATCTTTTTCCAGAACACAGATTGTAGATTTTTCCATAATCTCTGGGAAGGGACTCTTTCAATCAAAACTTATCTTATAAATACACATCTTAAATTGTCAGGTTTCAAGTGCAACATAGTGATTGTCACTTGTCTAAGTGCAGCTTAAAGAGAAAACTCCATAAACAAAGATCATACCAAACATTACTGGTGTGTGACGTCATTACGTCTGCTTATGTGCCCACAGGTAAATTTGTAGAAAACATAAAAGTGAAACATAAATATGTCTGATTGATGAGTAACAAGGAGTAGGACTTGATGACATTATGTGACTGTATGTTTGTGTGATTCCTGGACGTGTAACAGATGTGCTATGTTTTTCTTCTGCTGTTATCTCATCCTCAGACGTAGTTTGTCGAGTTTAGTTTCCTTACAGACCTTAAAAGGCTATTAAAAGGATGTAACATCATTTAGGAGTTTGGACAAATAAAGATAACTTAATTTGTATGAACTTATCTTGATCAAAACCAAATTGAAAGACAAAATCTAGCAGACATATAGTCAGGTAGATAGTTGTTCATATCTTATGAACTACCAAAGAAATGTTGACTAGACAAAAAAGTTGCCAGTACTCCGATACTGTGTTCAGAATTTTTTTTTGTGTGTGTTTGAAAAATGGGATATTCAGGAATTATGTGATATCTTTGTTATAATAATTTGAAAACCAAGATAAAAGCATTCAAAATAATTATGATTGTATGTCAGAGCCAGAGCATACAGGTGATGTTGAAATTACATTTGTTGTTCAGTGATTTGGCAGTTTCAGGGTTGTCTCTGAACCGTTGTCATCAGGTGAGACATACCCGTTGATCAGAAGTGGAAACAATCTGGTGGCAGGTATTCCTCTTCGCCAAGTCCCAGAAAGTCCCAGGGGTGGAGTTTCAAACTTTAGGTATGCATGAATACAGGAAACAGATGTTTTCTTGCTTTCTTTCTGTTTGGCATCATTATCATTATTGATATATTTTTGATTAAGCAATAGCTCTCTCTCTCTCTCTCTCTCTCTCTCTCTCTCTCTCTCTCTCTCCCTCTCTCTCGCTTGAATGTTTTCCCTTTCTTCTACATTTGAATTGGAATTAGTATCTTTTTAAAAGATGTGTAAAAAGTAGAATTTTGAAAAATAAGATAGAGAAAGAGACGAAAAACCAAACATTTGGCCTTGGTCACAAAGGGCATTATTACCTTAGCCTTTAATCACAATTGGAATTAAGTATGTTTTAATGAAATACCACTGATATGAGTTTGATAAAATATTCTCTCTAATGCTGATAGAACGGTCACAGTGAGTAATTCAAAGGAAATGAGTGTACCCACATACAGTTGATCAATGAAAACGACTCACCTGTTTCTTCTTCTTCTGTGTACAGAAGCTCGTTGTTGATGGATTTTCTCTTCCTGCATGTTTTTTTTCTTTTTTTTATAGTTTGTATTCCACAAATTTGCCTCACTCTTTCATGTTTGATACTGTTTATCTTAGACTTCCTGAATGGACCAATATTATTTTTACAATTTAAATTTGGTGATAACCATCCAAATAAAAATATTTCTTTACATATTATGGGGTCAGTGCCTTGGACCTTTTTCGTTTTTACCATGTAGGTCCTTGTCCACTGCTAAAGAGAACCCTCATCCTACTTTTACGAACTTCTGAACAATATCTATGTTTTTATTTATTCATGTCATAATTCCCTGGCTTTCAAAAGATCACCTTTTAATTTAAGACGACCAAACCCAATCAACCAAAAAAATAAGGTTGCTGTTTAGTGCGTTGCCAAGGTGCATTTTAGATAGGAATTTTACCTCTTTGACTTATCATCTGCCCCAGGGTTTTTCCTAAGACAGTCACGATGACCTCAACTATTATACGATCGTGAAAGCACGACAACTATGTTATTAGTAGGTGTATGTTAAAGGGGAAGTGAAACATAATCATTTAGAAAGAATGACATCACTGACAATGAGAAAAAAATATTTCCCCTGCAGTGTGGAAGGCAATGCACTTGTCTCAGGGAGATGCAGCATTCCAAGAAAGGGCAAGCAGGAAAAAGTGTAACACCAGCATACGGGTGGATATAGATAAAGGAAAATATTAACCACCATCATGCAGGCTTCAGCTATCAGTTTCTCTAAGGTGCTTTAGCACATCATACAAACAGCATTTACCACAATGTCAAAATTAATTTAAAGTAATTTAAATCAGTTAATTGAAAAAGGTGAATATTAATCCCAAACAAAAAAACAAACAGTTTCTGTGAGGGTAAACTACATTACTGCATACAGTGTATCTTTGGTTTTTCAAGAGTGAGCTGCGTAAAAAGTTTAGCATTTAAGTATAAACTTGAACCGTATAGCCTATATACATTTGGCAGTGGCTCGATATGTTTTATGTGGTAAAACAAATGGCATCGACTTGCAGCTGACATAATTTCTGACAGCCTGCAAGGTGTCACGTAACTGGTTTCAGTTGCATACAGTGCCCACACCGGGTCTGATTCCACTGGGGTCTGAAGGCGGTCATAAGGAAAACACAGACTGAGCTATCCTGCTCCGGGGCCCACGACCTGCTCAAGCTCATTACCTCTACACAAAGCGAGATGGGTTCCCCTGCTCAGTCTGATAGATCAGGATTTGAGCATCCCACACATTGACGCACAATGAAATAATAATAGTCACGCTCAGGCATCTGATAGTGAGGAAACAACAACTAACCAATAATGTGCTGATATATTCAGGTCATTTTCATGCTGTGATGGGCCAATCCCCTTATCTGTCGGCTTTGAAGTACAGGACAAAGATTATGCATTGGAGGAGGAACTGTTGATGAGGCTCAGTTGAGATGACAACTGATGCACATGACTTAATTAATGCAATGTCCTCAGTTGTGTATGTGGTTTTGTTTTTAGTTGTACAGCGGGAGGGGAGAGAGTAATGTGGTCTCTGCTTCAGTTGTGCGAAATGTGTGAATAGATGGGAAAATTTAGCTTACCATTGTCTGTGTTTAGAAGGGATGATGTCTGGCGGAGTGACTCACAGCTCTGTGCAGCCAGTCACGTCAACATTCCTTCCACCATGTTTGCTTTGGACCGCGTATTCTGGAAAAGAAGATTTTATTCCTCTGTTACACTGCCAGTCCATCCCACTCATGACGGGTTTCCTGTAGGCTTTTGGACCTGGGTGCTATTCTTCACACTTCATATACAGCCTTTTTAATCCCTCCAAACCATTTCCTGCCAAAGCATGTTGTAAAGATTCAAAGAAATTCATAATGCCACAACATGTGACTGTTTAATTTTCCCCTTTGTTGCACGTCATGCAGGGATTGGTTGCTAAGGTCATTCAAAATGAGCAGAAGATAAAGGGAAAACAAACGTTGCACACAAAAAAACTGTCATCTTGGATAGGTTAGTATAACCTATAACATTATTTGCTGTCTCAGTAATCCAGATAAATCAGAATAATTCTTTTATTAACATATTTCACTTAATCTATCCAAACTGGAATGTCTCACCAACACTGGAGTAGCTGGATATAATGCAATGTAGTCTCATTGCACGCATACTTACTTCACCCTGTCAAGTATCTACATGTTTTATCTGTTGTACTGCAGAAGTGAAAGCTCTTGAGCTGCACTGAAATAAGAGTGATTAAATCACAGAAATCTTATAAGGAAATATAGGTTTACCCTTAAACAATGAGCTGATGAACCATTATCATTTATCATTGTTATTTTTGAGAACAAGTTAAAGCAAATTTCATTGATTGATTCCTCTGGCAGGTGTGAACAGAAATATTACTTATTCGCACTTGTGGGTGACTCAGTGAATCATAGAAAAAGGGAATCAGTCAATGAGAGAGGTAGTGAACAAGGAATAGTCAAGGAATCAGTGAGTGGGTGAGGGTATTGGGGGTGGATTGAGTGAGTGAGGTGGATGGAGTGAGTCAGTGAATCACAGGATGAGTTGGGATGGGGGGCTCCACTCTGGTTCGTGGGGCCCTAGGCCCCGCGCCGCACCTGCCCTGGGGGTCCGGCTGCCTGGTGGGGCTGGCGACTGCCGATCCCGGCCTCCTGAGGCCTGCGCACCGTAGTGGTGGTTTGCATCTGGCTGGGGGCTCCCTCTGCTGCCATCGGGGTGGATGTGTGTTTGTCGCTGTGGCGTGGTGGTGGGGATTCATGCCCAGGAGTTGCTGCTGATGACCGGGGCCGTGGGACCTCCTGACCCTCATCTGATCCTGATTTCTTTTGGGTGCTCCTGAATTGTCAGCTCTGCCGTCCAGAGGAGGCCAGGGAATGTTCCTTGTCATGTTACTGGACGGGCATAGCAGTTTACTGCTTAGTGTGTCACTTTCTTTTCTTTCTGCTCTCCTTCTCACTTTCTTTTTTGTGTTAACTCTTTATCCTTCTTTTTTTTCCTCTAGTCGGGTCTGGTAATTTTATGTAAAGACCATTTGTAAACAAGCATTTATAATAAAATCAAAGTATCAATTATTATCATCAAGAGGAGTTTATATTCATAAAGCTCCATCAATAAAGCACAACATGGCAGACAGATCACCATTCTGCTTGCCATGATGCTGGACAGGACAAAAAAAGAAGAAAAACCTGAGACTTGATCTTATTTGCTCTTAATTGTTTTATTTTGATGCAGATCTATTGGCATTAGATCCTTTCCCTATATTATATTACTTTGTTATTTTTAATATATATTGTATATATTTTTTGTATTTTGTTTGATGCATTTTGTGTTTTTTTCCCCCCTGGGTGTGCAGCACGTTTTTCAGCTGCAGTGGATGTAAAAGCGCTTTATGAATAAAATGATTGATTAATTGATTGATGATTTGTGATTAAATCATTTATTCTTCTTTTCCATTGCTGTTTCATAAGTGTAGACAATGTTTTCATACATATAATAAGTAAAAGTAACCAGTGCTACAAAGAGTTATCTTTTACAATGTGAATATTAGTCAGCATAATATATTCTTGGATCTTTTCACTCTTTTCCAAACGTGAAATAATCTTGTCCTATGTGAGATGTGAGTTCTTTTTCTTTAGTGGTTTTAGCATGTACATATGTACCCTTATGTGATGTGGTGGAATGTTGTTTTGATCTTTGTGCAGGCTGAATTGAATCAGCTTTGAAAGATAAAGGTGGGTGAAAAGATCAGAAAACAACTCGCACACCGCGGGGCTCCAAAAGATAAAGATGGGAAAATAAAATCCTCCAAGCTTCAAAATTGGAAATTTCAGTTGCTACTCAGTTTTTCAGTTTTTTATAATCATCTATGTGTTTTATGTTTTTTCTTTATATGTTAAAATAGACGTGTATTTAGAGCCCATGGTTTTGATTTTGAACTGAAATGAAATAGAGAAACATTACTGGTGTTGTTGACTTAATAAAAAACAATGATGAATTCCCCCTTTCCGTAAAAAACAGAAATTTAATTAAATTCTATTCATTCATATAGATTCAGTTTTCAAAAAAAATTTCTCAAGGTATCACAATACAAATTTAAACAAGTTCAGATGTACACATTCCAGTTCAAACCAGATATTATGTAACTAAATTTAATGATAATCCAGTTAGATTAAATCTAAAAGATTTTGTACTCGGCCACTGCCTTACTTAAGGTTTACAACCTGAAGCATTTCACGGTTACTTTATTTAAAGATATATTGATGATCTTTCCCAATGTCATGTCATGGTGCCCAATCACTATTCCAGAAGAAGATTAAGCTTTTGCCAAGTTTCCCTTAGTGCTATGAAGCAGGTTTTCATCAGACTTTTATTTTCATCACAAACTCCATGCAAGCCCTCACATGTCTTTCACACTGAAGAGAGACTTCTATTTGACCTCTCTGGTATAAATCCTGGCTGGAGAACTGCAGTGATGGTTCATTTAGAAATTCCTCCCAGCTCCACACACAATCAGTGCAGCTCATCTAATTGACCATCAGGTTATTTTTGCCAAAAGCCTGTGATATATGTGTGCCTTAACATACCATGCCAAAATAATCTGAATTTACTCCAGATGGACTCCTATCTAGATAGAAAACCTCTCAAAAAGGTGATCATGAGAGTCGTAAGGCACCTGAGCAAAGTTTCAGACATCATAGCAAGGCTCTGCTAGTATCTCTTGGGGGTTAATAAGGCTGATAAAAGGAAAATTTATTATAGTATTTAACATATGGCTGCAAAAAAGCAAAACAGCAATACTTGGATTGCACTGCTTTTGCATGTTTTACATTTGAATTGCACTGGATAAAAATAGAGGAGAGCCCATCTGATTTCAGGCCCCAAGCCAAAAAGAGAGTTTATATGAAAACACAAAGTAAAAACATAATAACAGTGGAAACTTATGTTTTAAAAAATATGTGGCACTTCCTGCCAGCATTTTTATTAACATTGAGGTTGCAAGTCAACATAACCGGCAACAACTTGCTATTTCATAGAAGCTCATATTACACAATTCCTATAGGACAATTCTCTCTGAAGAAATCTGCAGCTCAAATACAGTTTAGATGGTCATTGCCAGCAAAAAACAGCAAAAAAAAAAAAAAAATATCAGCATAACAATGCTTAAACAGAAATGTACTTTACTGTGTGGTAAATCAGAGTAAGACATCAACATTGGTCATTCTGAATATTCCACTACACTAGGGTACTGTAAAGCTCCCGTTGCATGCAGCAACTATACAAAAATCTATTGAAATTACAGTGTTTAACCTAAAGAAACATCAAGAAACATGTTTGCTACTAAGTAGCTCAGATTGTAAACTAAAGTTCAAGTAATAAATGGCAATGAATGAAATTATGTTTGTCACAATAACTTAGTTAGTCTTTCAATAAATAAACACATACTTTTATGTTCCATGTAACAAATGACAAATCAACTGACACATCTGCACAAACAAGTACAAAAATATGCTTAGAATACTCAGTTAAAAACTCATAAATAGAAAATATAATAAATAGTAAATAAATACATATTAAATAAAAACCTCATTCATTCTATGATTAGAGCTCAGAAGTCCTTTCTTTCAAAATGACAGTGGGGTTGATGTCACTGCCGCGTGAGTGTGATGTGCTTGAGTTGATGATGATGGACCCAGTGTCTTTAACGTCGGGCACATGAAAGGACGCCACAGGACAGGGACCTCGCACGTTGTTGCAGACGAGCTTCTGCAGAGAAGCAGTGTTAACTATGTTGAAGCCCACACTGCCTCCGAAGGTGCTGGGTTTCCAGTATTCAGGAGAGCAAATGGCATTTCCCATTAAGCCTTTAAGAGAAAAAGGTGCCCCCATCTCCACCATTGTCTCCCCAAAGATGCCATTGGATCGAGGTTTCTCCACCAGCAGGCCTGGGTAGAGCTCTACAGCGTCGACATGACCGTACATCTCCTCCAGTATTGCAGCCATTTCTTTCTCTCCTTAAAAAACAAAAAACAAAGACATTTTAGTCAGTGATACAATTTGACTTCACTGGCTCAAAAGCTGCAAAGTTAGTCTAAGTATGACCCACATATGACCAGCAAAAATCACTTATCCTCTGGCCTAAAGCTAAACTGACACATTTAGTTTAAATTTCTGTCTTTTGAAAAGTTAAGTGAGCTCCTCAGAGCCAGGAGGTCTCCACTGTGTGTTTACATGTTGCTTTTTGTGATGACAATCTGCTTACACTATGTCAAGATAAAATGAACATCTGGCTTTTAGAGTCATGGAAATAAATGCCTAACCTCCAAAGCTGTTGGAGAAAAAGCAGAAACCATTTCCTTTACAATACATAAACTATGACATTGTACATATTTGGTAAGATTTGGGCACAATTCTCCAACTTGCTTAACAGTTATTAATGTGGAAATGTTAATAATTACTTCCTCAAAACCCCCTAAGTTTCTTCTCCACCATCTAGTGTAAGTTCTTGTAAATCATCTTGATTTTGTCTCACCTGTCAGGTCTTCAAACGAGCTGTACGGCTTCATGGAAAATCTTTTCCTGTAGGCATTAAGGGACTGGTAACGCATCTGTCTGCTACTCTCAATTGACTTAATGGCCACATACATGATGGCTCCTGGGACATTACGACCACCAGCAACCTGTAAAAGAAGACAAAAAGGTAAGTCATTCAGCATTAAAGCACTAGTGGTGATACAGTCTGACTGCTGCTACATCAGCATTTACGGTTCTTACCCGTCCTGCAATCTGCTTGGTAAATGACTCCACCAGGTTGCTGATGCCATGCTCAGTCACCACTGAGGTGTTGAAAACAAACTCCTTGTAGCTGTAATCTTTTTCCTCAATGTGGAAACTATCAGGCATCAGCGGGTGCCAGTGGTAAAGCGTGTTGAACTCAGATGCAATGCGGTTTTGGTACTGGAAACGCTGGTTAAACAGTAGCTCGGGGTCAAACTTGAGCTTGAAGTGATACCCACTCAGATGCTGCACATAGTCCTCAATCACAATCTTGATGGTCTCACCTACAGGGAAATAATGAAGCATTTAAGCTGATGAAGATATTTCTTAAATGTGCATGCACATAGTCTTAAAGTAAAAGAGTCTAAAACTAAAAGACAATAAAACATTTCCTCTTTTTAATGTTTAATATAAACTATTTCTGGTAAATCATTTTCCAGCTGCACTGAGCTGGTTTGTGATTACTAAAATAAAAAGTACAACTTCCTCTATTCAAAACTCCCTAGTAGCTTACAGTAAATACCATTTAATCATTATTTTGACTTGACATTCCCAGCCATATTATAGAAAAAAAAACCTGGAGGCTTCTTTAAAATGTTTCTAAAACTTACCAATAAGGATGAGACGTGTGGTCTGGAAAAGCCTTTCGTCATCCCAGTCAGGGTGTACCTCCTTTAACACATCACACACTCTGTTGTGTTCACGAAGCCAAATGGTGGCGTACATCATGAGGCCAGGAACCAGACCGAATGCTTCATGCCCAACAGCAAAGCGGTGAGAGTCCGGGACATGAGGGGGGTAGTGCATGTCGACATCTACTTCCTTAACTGTTGGGGGATATATTTCTCCATCCAGTATCTGCAGAGTTACATCACAAGAGAAGAAGCAACTGTGAGACACAAATATTGTGTTTAAGCATTTGTTTGCTTGAACTGCAACCATCTTTTCTCATACCTGATATTTAAGCTTGCCATCCTTGAACAGTCTGAGCCTATGTTGCCTTTCCAGGTTGCCACCATAAATATGGTTTAGATCCACCTAAAAGCATGAACCACACCATTAAAGAAACATTTCACAGATAAATCAATCAATCTCAAAATTAGGGATTGTATTTCATCTTGAGGGCTACTGTACTCACCCCATGACCTTTAGCCACGGTGAAAGCAGGTCCATTTTTCATATCAGATTTGAAGAATTGATGGGTGAAATGCTGCGCGAAGAATGCAAACATCAAGCTGGTGCCCTGTGGATCTGGTATAAACTGTCTCCTCATCAGGAGCTTCTCAGCCAAAACTTTAGCATCGGGTAGTTCCTTTTTACCTGGGGAGCAGGCACAAAAAGGCATGTTAATAGAGGAAAAACTAGAACTATTTACATTTGCTTCATGATTTCAGTGTAAAAAGGTAGTTGTAGGACTTTAAAATGGGCTTGTTGGCAGAAATTTTACTCAGCTCAGAAAAACAAAAAAACAAACAAAAAAAACAAACAAAAAAAAAAAACAGGTAGCCTACTCTTCTTGTAATATAATGGGACCAGGACATTCTTTTGCTGTGTTTAAGAATCTGAGAAAACTGGTTCTCCAGAAGCACTGAGAGCGCTCTCACCTACAACTCCCATTGGGGTTGGGCAGTCCTCTGGTACAGGGGGAAGGGAGCGTGTATAGTAGGACAGGTTGGAGTAGGCTTCCCAGCTTTTGTAACCATAATCGGCATTATAAGTTGGAGGACTATCAATCATGTGGGATCGGGCTAAAATGAAGAGAGAAAAAAAACCACATTATTATTCAAACTAGTATAAACATTAAACAGTCTCTTTACAAGTTGCTGTACAAATTATTTAATGTGTTATGAATGGTTTCCAATCCAGTTTTTCCATTTTGCCTTAAGACTTACATGTCAGCACATATCTCATGATGGCATCCCTGACAAATGAAATGTTGTTGATGATGTTCCAGAAACCCTTGAAGTGGGTGAGAATGTAGTGGATGGTGTTGGGTGATGGCTTCAGTGACACTTTAATCCAGGTGAGAAATTCCGCTGTAAGGAGGGAAAGTAAATGAACATCACTATAACAAACAAATGAATATTTTACATTAACGTTGTGTGTGTGTGTTGTTACTTACGTGTTGAGCAGTTTTTTCCATTATAACCCGTGCGAGTGCAGTCACATTCATAATCGTCGGACCCTAGTGCCGTGCAGACACCCTTGTTCTGGCATGGCTCTGAGCAACACGGGTTACCTTGAACAGTTGAACAGACACGTTTAGTTAAAGTTATTAACCACAAAAGTGTGAAAAATAACAGATATTCCTTTTTCGCTAAACATTTACACTAAATGTGCTTTTTGAATAAAGTAAAATGAGAACACAATCATTTTATCTTATGAAAATCTGTTCACTTTTATTGAACATATTCAAATTTTGCCTGTTAAAAAGTGGGAAATCATTTTCATTCCTCGGCTTACCTCCTTCGCAGACAAGAAACCCCAGCGCCAAAAGGAAAACCGCACATGTGAGTCTGTTCATACTCTAAAAGATTCGTCAGTTCCTCTTTTTCCCCCTGCTCCTCTGCTCCGCACTTACTCTGTTCAACCGTACACTGGAGCTCAAACTTTAAATAGTTTGACGTGTGACGTTGAAGTGTGACGTAAGCTAGCTATTAAAAAAATGAAAAGGGGATCACTGGGGTTTCACAAGATATATATATATATATATAAAATTTCAAATAATGAAATTATTTAACACCAAGCAAATTTAACCAGTTTCCTGTTTAAATGTCCCTCTTTAATGACATTAATTCAGAAAAAAATTGAAATAACTGTAGGCTACGTATTAAAAGTTGATTTAATATTTGAGGCTGTGGTTCACATGAAAACAACATGAATATATACATTCTATTATTACCTATTATTAACAATTGTTCCTTGGATGTTTAAATTATTTTGCAATTTTTTTTTATGAAAGAAGGGGTCAAATATGAAATTGATCATGGACATGAAATATAACCGACATATGCGGTAGGCTAATTATAATTCAATATTAAATTAAGCGTGAAATATCGGGTGGGATTAAAACATAATTGATATTTTCATATTGACAATTGTTTGTAAGGCGACAAACAAAATAAGAGGCTTTTGAAGAATTAAAGGAAACATGCTACCTAATTCAAAAGGTTTTCGCCTTGGGAAGAAAATATATTTGAAGTGACGCAGCTGTCTGATTCAAAATGGAATATTTTAGCTTAACCTCATAATCACCTCTGTTTTATGTTCGAGCTTAATAACGTGGTCTAAAAAGTTTTATAAAATGTTTATAGCCTACTCTCAAACGCGCCACCACGTGGAGGCACAGTTATGCAATGATTCGCATTTGGTACGGAGTAGCTCTGGAATCAGCCGCAGTTACCCGTTGAATCATGCTCTGACTCCTCGGAGTTTTCCGCAACTTTTCCCTTCCAACCAAGTGCCGTTTTCTGCTAGTTAATTCTACTCTGCTTCACCGACGTCTGTGACTAGTGCTGGAACGGTATTCTCGATCAGCATGACACATTTAGTAGGATTTCCGAGATGAGAGCGTCCACTAGTTAAAGTAAGTTGCCATTTCCTTCTTTGCGAACATGCAATGTTAGGTTTTGTCAAAGAGGACTTGAATAAAAACATATGTGAAGAAGTCTAATAGCTGTAACGCAGAAGGTTGAAATAGTTAATGCAGTGTCTTAATGGAAGCTCGCACCTGGCGCAACTAATTGGATCAGGAAACTGAAAACACGCTAACTTACTAATGAGCATTTGATACTATTTGAGAGTTCATTTTAAATGTCAGTATTGAATTTTAAATAGGAAAGATCGGTGCAAATATACGCAGCAACTTTGTATAAGAGAGTGAAATCACTACATAATATCCATATTATAGCTATTATGCTTTGTCATATTTTAACATCAATGCCAGTTCAACGCGTTCGCAGTCATTTGTAATGCCTTGCATTATCTAGTCTGCTGTAGTAGAATTATCTGGGAAATGTTTGCTAGTGGCAAAGTCAAAATATCCTCAGGCCTTGTCTGATCTGGTCTTCATTTGCCCAGATAAACAAATCAGGCAAAACCTGTTGGCTGTGCAGAATGACTAACTTTGTTTGAAGCCTGAAATCCAGAAAAGTTACTCTTCAATGCGTCTTCCTTGTAAGAATTCTTAAAGGAAGCGCAGACCTAATCTGAACATTTTTCTTTAATGCAGGTGGGTGNTGTGCCTTATACAGCTACATCTGCAGCTGTTTTGCATTATACTTTATGTCTTCGTATGAAAATGAAAATTTTGTGTCGTGAACTCTGGGGTTATTTTGGCACTGACGCCAAGCTCATCCGCCTGCATGCTGTGTTTGCAAGTTGCAGAATCAGGGCAAATGCAGGAAACTGGCACATCCAATAGTTGGACCTCTGTCGCAAAGTACGTGACTGCTGCTGTGGTCACACAGACGCTCTACGTGCTCCAAGTCCCAGCAGTAATGATACGCTTTGATGAGCAGCAAAGAAAAGACTCGATGACCTTGATGTGTTTTCAAAAGGCACCACACACACAGAAACACACACATAAAAACACACCCCTCATGCAAATTTATGTGTATAAGCATCATAGTAAGGAAATGATTAACGTTGCTTAGAAAAAAATGACAAAATAAAACGTTACTTTGTTTTCTAACCTACATCCAGCTCTACAGCTTAAAGTTGTACATATGGTATTAGACAACACCATGTTTGTCTCTGTCATTTCAAGCACATAAAAAATGCACCTCTTTTTTTTTTTACTGGACTCTGATGCGTGTGGCATTTACATAATTTATTTTTCTGTAGGCCTGTTCTTCTTATCATGACTTTGTGGCTCAGCACACTTCCCCTCGCCCTTACCAAGATGCATAAGGCTTCACTGATACTGATATTTCTGAAGCAGTTTTTTTTTTTTTTAGTTTAGTTCACTTAAAGAAAGGTGTCTTTTCAGGAGGCAACAACTTCTTCTAAGGAAATGATGACAGCTATAGTCAAAAGTAAATCTGTCCTCTCCTGTGTAGTTGACTTACAGATAAGGCATCACTTTCTTATTAGGCTACATTTTGTTATTTCAGACTCTCTAAACGCATCAGTTTTTGGACTGAGATGTTCTCCTGAGTTAAAGGCCACTTCTTCTTGAAGACTTACTTGAGAGTTACTCACCTGGCAACACAATGGCTTCCAACATAATTGTAAGTATGGACTTCGGTATTGTGTACATGCTGAGGCAGAAATGGACAGATTACGCTGGCTTTAATCATTCTGTTGAGGGCTTCAGATTGTTAGTTGGTAAACAATATTACAGTAAACTAAGTTCCATACTTTACATAAATTTTTTGCAAAAACAGCAGTCAAAGATGTCAGCATTAAGGTCATGTTCATCACCTCTGCAGTGGCTATAAGGGTCGAATGAATGTTGCTTCAAGCTTCAAATAAGAGTATGAGATAAACTGTGTGATGCCTGCGTTCCTAAAATTGTCATGCTATTTTAGATCTGTTAAAAAGATGAAAACACTTGATATGTAAGAGATTTTTATATGGTCAGTTGAAACTAAATTGTCATCTATGAATAACTGAAGGATGTGCAGCAAACCATCATAAACTAGTTATATGGCGGCTTTTAATATAGCGCCGCTGAGAAATGGTCATTTACAAAGCAACTCATTAGAAATGCAATAGAGATTGAGCTGAACAGTAGCGCTTAGTGACGTGACTCAAATAGGTTTGTCTGTATGCTCGTATTGTTTCACATATTAGATAAACGATTGTGGTTGGCTCAGCCTGGCCAAGGCTGGGTGGAATTCTGTTTGAATGGGAGGTGGGCCAAACACAATATGCCAGAACAAATGGTGCATGAACTCTCAGCTTCATTTGCACAAAGGAGATAAAGTAAAGATTTATCTTAAAGTCTGAGTTAAGGGTTCCTTGAAATAGTCTTTTTGCACCAAGCCACTTTAAGTATTGTTTCGGATTTGATCCTAAAACAAATCCCTTGTGAAACAGATAAACCATTGCAAAAAAGACCTTGAAAACCAACCTAATTGAAAAACCTGTAACTGTGTCTTAGCTACAAAATCAAGAAATGACTCCATCTGGAGAAGTGTTTTCAGTGATAACTTTCTATACAGTTGGAATAGTACGCAATTAATAATCTGTCCAATGACATGAAGTTGGATCGATTACTCTACTTTCCACAGAGCCTGCCACTTTACAGTTAATGATTATTTATTGTTATTCTGAAAGGTTATTCTTGTCCTCTGTTTGCAAGGTTTTTCAGTCAGCTGTGTTCTGATCATTCCCACAATCTCAGTATTGACAACTTAAACCTTAACTGTCATTTAATGGGAATACTTCAGGTGCCTCATTTATAAAGCCATCGTACGTACAAAAACTGGCGTACGCCAATTATAGTCAACTTTTGGGATTTATAAAAACCAAACTTGCCAGGAAAGTTCACTAAATCTACGGCAACTCTGACCCTGGCGTACGCTGGAAATGTTGAGAATTGGGAAACGGCGACACCAACGGCAGAAGAATAAACCATTGAAATGATGAGAAATAGGATAAATTTGGGCAAATGTCACACATTACCTTTCACATAAACTGTTATATATTAAAGTAATTTGCTAAAATGAACAAGACACATATTTTACATCATGCGCTGGGGGAGCATGTGCGCGCACACTCTCAAAAATAAACAATCAGGATTTATAACAGAAACAGAGATGCATTTTATTGAATAAGAACATCAACCATTAAAATATGTTTGGTTATTGTGAAACCGAACGTGTTGTTATTAAATCCATTAACAGCTGAATAACGAGGCGGACAGAATGCTGCCGTACAGATTACTGTAAATTCTGGATTAATAGTCACAATAAAAATATTGTGATTGTGTAAAAGTGTTCATCAGTTAGGCTACAACCAAGGTTGCCCCTCACCTGCTGCCATTCAGTAAAATAAATTAGGGGTTGATATACAAAGGCCCGCACCCCCATGCGTAAAGACGCATGCCTGGCACTGCTTGAGGATGTGGAGGCTGCTCGCTCCTTCTCCCAACCCACAGAGCGCACAGAAACAAATGTGCGCCGCAGCCAGACGCGCTGTCGTGGAGCGGGTCATCAGGCTGCTGAATGGAAGGTGGGGGTGCCTCAATGCCACAGGAAGGTACAGTACAATACAGATACAATACTAATGTAACATAATGGAGGGAGAGAAATACGTTTTCATTTAATCAGAGGTTCTTTAGGTGTTGTGTTTATTATCCTCCAGCAATGCGCTTTTTTGCCCCCAAATTAATGTATGACCACTTCGTTCTATCGCTCTTTTCATTTTATTTTTAAATAAATGAATAAAAAGACCCCCGGCGCTTGACTGACACAGCGTTAACAACAGCTTCCAACTGCTGCCACTCTTCAAACCTTTATGGAATTAATTACGCTCCAGCTGTGCCCGCTAAATAAACCTTTTTACTTTTGCAACATGATCTATCAGGATCACTGACTTGCATTCTGAAAACTCTGCTTCTTTGCTATTTTCCCCTCTCCAGCCATTATGGAAATGATATCGATGAATATTTATCATGGGTGTGCACCTGACCTTTTATAGCCATCATATGGGCGGGGCAAGGCGTTCCCCCAGGTGCGCCAACTTTAGAGTTGGTTCTGATTTATAAACGGAAACAGGTGTAGGACGTACGTGCGCGCTGTTTTATAAATCGGAAAGTTTTTGTACGCCGCACCTCTTGTTTTGCGTACGTACAACTGCCGGTAGTGTGCTTTCCTACGCAATGTTTTATAAATGAGGCCCCAGGTGTTTTGTGCAACCTGCCCCTGGTAAATGTAGCCCCCATGAATGCATTTGCCTGACAAAACACACGGACAAAGTTATGATCTAATAGTGTTAGCCCAGCTGGATGGTGATTTCTGAATTAGAGACTTTCACCGTGGATTAGACAGTGGGTCTTAGCCTGCAAAAACCCCCAGATATGTTCAGTGACTAGCACATAAATCTACAGTGAACCTGCTTACATCATGTTATGTCTGCGTTTCTCATGTAGATCTATTATCTTTGTTTTCATTGTGGTTTGACTGATTTTCTCATGAGGCAGTGAAGCCAACCTCGAATGACTGAATGTTTAATTGCAGGTGGAACAGCAGTTCTCTCATAAATTCACAGTGACGGTGGTTCGAGCTGAGAACGTTACCAAAGGAGCGCTGGGTGACCTGTGTACGTTTTTTAAAACACATTTAAAATGCATTATTCAGAACATATGAGGTCATTTACATCAACTGAATGTATGTGTTTGTGCTTAGTGGATACTCCAGATCCGTATGTGGAGCTGTTCATCCCGACGGCCCCAGAAAGCAGGAAGAAGACCAAGCACATAGACAACGACATCAACCCAAAATGGAATGAGACCTTTCATTTCATATTAGACCCAAACCAGCAGAATGTCCTGGAGGTTAGACCTGCATTTCATAATCCGGTTTAATCCAGTACAGGAAAAGAAACAATTATGCTGTAGAACATAAATTCATGTAAGCATAGCTTATTCTTTTCAGGTTGATATGAGATAACATGCTAATATCATCACAATAGCCTCAGAAGGACTTGAAGTAAACTCTATTTATTCTAAATGGATGAACCCCCCCCCAAAAAAATAAATAAAACAACCACTCAACATTTAAGTAAATATAAAAACATGGCAGAATTATTAATGTGTGTTCTTTTCTTTTAATGTTTTCATCTATAATCTGTTGCTGTTTATTCCAATCAGTTAACATTAATGGATGCAAATTATGTGATGGATGAGACACTCGGGACAGCATCCTTCGACATCACAGAGCTCAGAGTGGGCCAGAAAAAAATGGAGTCTTTCCTTATTGGCAAAGTAAGAAAGTCATTTTTAGATTAATATGTTATATGGTTTATGATTTGATATGGTTTATAACAAAGTGCATAAATGGCATCATATATTTATAACTTCATATGAAATAACGTATTTCCATGTAAGCTGCAGTAAACACCTGCAGTGATATAGGGTAATGGTGCACAGTGTTTTAAAAAAAAAAAAAGTGACTTTTTATTTTTATATTTTAAAGTTAAGATATTTTATTTTATAGTTTACATTATATGGCATTATATGGCTGTACAATAACCAAGTTCTGTGTCTTTGACAGGCAACCAAAGTACACTTGGACATGACACTGGAGATCTAGTATGTATTGATGTCAAACTTAAGTAATCTTATTAAACTTCACATCATTTGTTTATTTTGCTCACAGTTTAGTCTTAAAGCCTTGTATTAAGGGAAGTACATGACATACATACAGATCCTCTATAGGTTAAAGTATACAACAACATCTGTAATAAATGCAGCAGACATTCTAAATGGAAGTTGCATGAGTAAGTAACAGAACACTTGAGTAATCTAATATGCAAATGATAATAATTTCCACACCATCATTGCTTAGAGAATAGTGGGCGGGTCTGAATAAACAGGAAAGGTTAGTCTTTATTGGAAAATGAGTAGTAAAGGCTAAGAGGCCATGAATGCTTGTCTGTGAATATGTGTTTCTCACCAGACCACCCAAAAGCAGATCTTATCTGATCGAAGGATCAGTTTCAGTGTCATCGCTTGTGTTTTACTGCAGGAGAGAATATGCTCTCTAACTGCCGCCAGCAGAGAATGTCAAATATGAGTAATTACTTGTTTCTCCACCAGCACATTCTTAGAAAACTTTAACTTCTATTATTTGTGTCCGCAGTACAAACCTGGACCTGAGGTTCAGCCTGGCCCTCTGTGATAAAGAGAAGCAGTTTAGACAAACCCGCAGAGAAAGAGTGATGCTCGGCATTAAAAAGCTGCTAGACATGGAGAAGCCTCGCTTCCTCCCCAGCTCCCCAGAGGAGGTGACGTTTATCTTTTTAACATACATGGCTATTATCATGATGTGTTTGAAACTAAATCTGTTGATTGTTATCGGAGTAATGTTGTGGCATGATAACTAATCTTTATTCAAACACTTCAACTCAACTCAACTCAAACTTTATTTATAAAGCACATTTAAAACAACCAAGGTTGACCAAAGTGCTGAACAG
>JAPMNP010724111.1:0-18691 GCA_029874935.1 Atherina boyeri | reverse complement strand
GAAAGAAAGAAAGAAAGAAAGAAAGAAAGAAAGAAAGAAAGAAAGAAAGAAAGAAAGAAATAATCCAGTTTCCACATTATAGAACAGATTCCTCGCAATCTCACGAAGGAGAAAGCCTCTCCATCTGGGACGGCGTGGGTGGTCTTCGTTCTTTTCAGTACGAAGACCGGTTTTAAAGTACTGAAAACCTTTGACAGAAATCTATCTGAAATTTATATCATTTTGGTCAGAACATGTGAGGGCCTTTCTGTATATTAGCCCCTCTGCCTTTGAATGATTGAAATTCAGAAATGTGTGATCAGTTTCTGAATAAGGATATCCCTCCTTAAACATATTCCAGATCTGAATCTACTCTAAGAAAACCTTAAACTACCATTTTACCTGGATCTGGCCCATTCTTGTGTCAAAAGGCCTCATGGTCCCTGTCCCGGCTGCAGATGGCAAAGCTGCTAGGTTTCAGTGATAAGCACATTCATTTTGGCTCAGCGTTGGTGCTGTGTCTGTGACAGGACATATGGTCACACTGAGTAGCCTACTATTTGGCACGGACCAGACATTACATCGACTGTAAATGTGTACTATAGATTAGCCATCGCTGTTTTGATATACTGTACAGTATCTCTGGGGCTATTTTTGTCTACAGGGCAAGGAGCAGGAGCCTGGAAAAAAAGGGCTGAGACAGAAAAAGTCAGCACTGTGTCCATTTTTACTCTTCCTCATGCTGTGTCTCTAGCAGAGCAGAGAGCCTGTATCAAAGTAAACTTCCTCCTTCATCCTGTCCTTTTTGTAATCCTTCCTCATGAACGGACAAACAAAACTGGATGGAAAGTTTCAAAGTCAAAAACTTGCTTTAATCCCCTTAGGTGAAATTAGGGAAGACTGATCTAAGTGAGACACTTCATCAACACACATTCCATATTTAATTAACAAACTGATTAATTTTTGCTGCACCAGGAAACTGAGGTGATTCCAGACAACAAGCTGCTTCAGCAGATTAACAGGGCACAGAACAGCAGCAGCGACCGAAAGATAGATCCTTACCGGGACTTCTTTCTAGCTCTCGCCATTTGCAACACAGTGGTGGTTTCCATGGCAACAGCTCANAAAAAAATAGCATGAATAATGTGTCCTCTTTACATTCTAGAATTCTGAATCTTGAATATGAAGAAAATATAATGGATAGATTTTCTCAAGCATGTTTTGTATGATTTTCATAGCTCTATTAACCTGCCCAACAGTTATTCATCTGTAATATTAAAGGAAAACTATACTAAAAAGTTTTAACTTGTTTCTATCAATCTCACAGATAGCTGGTAGTTGTTATACTTTACAACTTTTTCTTTATAATTTATCTAATTTGTCACGTAAAAAAAATAAACATTTTGAGGGGCAGCCGGAGTAGGTTTTAATTTGAGCTTTTGCTGTTTCCGACTGTGCTGTCCTAAGGCCTGGCAGATGGCAAAAATCTGTTTTCCCCATTGAGCTTGTAATTAAAGGTGAATGCACAAAAAGAGACAGGATACAAATAAATGATAAAGTTGTAAATGAGTGGTTTGGTGCATGATGTAATACAGGAAGATTTTTCATTAAGCATTACATTTGTTTAAAATTTTTTCAGGTTAGTGTGTCTCCACGTTCCTTCCAGACAAATAACCGTTTGGACTCATTTTCCAATCTGGTAAAGAAAGCTGGCTCTCTTCTTGCTTCCTGCCGGCGCAAGCCCAAGAGGAACTGCACTTTCTCTGAGGACCCGGTTATAGGGTCTGTAAACACCAACGGCCTCCAAACATGCTCACTCCATCCTCTGTCCCAGAGTGACGGGCATGCAGGAGTGTTAGATGATCTGTGCTATGAGGCAGAGAGTCCGGACGAGGCAGCCCTGGTGTACGCAGCCAGAGCATATGGCTTCACCCTACTGGCTCGCACCCCTGACAGCGTGACAGTGAGACTCCCGTCTGGGGAGGATTTGGTGTTTGAGGTGCTGGACACCTTGAGTTTTGACTTCAACAGGAAGAGGATGTCAGTTTTGGTGCGACACCCGGTCACCAAGGAGTGTGTGCTGTACACTAAAGGTGCAGACTATGCCATCATGGAACTACTTGGAACACCATATGCAGGTAAACCAGGTGAAATTACATCTAGACAGATACTAAGATAATAAATTATAATTCATACTGTATAAATATATGTGCATTGTTTTATCAAAAGAGAATCTCAGCGGGATTCAGAAAAACATAGCAGCAGATACTCAATATCAGCTTGACTGCTATGCTAAGGAGGGTCTTCGTACACTGTGCATCACAAAGAAGGTACAAAATCATCTTTAATGATAAACACCAGCGTTATCTTCTTGCTGAACGAGAGCCCTTTGGTTTGATTTTTTCCTTTCCTCGTGTGTCGCAGGTTGTGAGTGACAAAGTGTATGAAAGATGGTTAGGGGACAGAAAGAGAGCTCTGGCTGCTATTGACAACAGAGAGAAACTCATCATGGACACTGCTGTGCAGATGGAGACAAACCTCACCCTTCTTGGTAACATACATCGGCCCAGTCATTCATAATCCTTGAAAGACATATCTGTGAGAAAAATATCTGTGTGTGAATGATGTATATCTGAGGATGCATGTCCATCTACAGGGGCAACAGGCATTGAGGACCGTCTGCAGGAGAATGTACCAGACACCATTGTGGCACTGCGGGAGGCAGGGATCCAGGTGTGGGTACTGACAGGTGACAAGCCAGAGACAGCTGTCAACATTGGCTATGCCTGCAGGCTACTGGAGGAGGAAGACCTAGTGATTAACATGAGCTGCAAAAACAAGGTGAGGAAGCTGCTGGCTGCCTCATTGATCATCGATTGGATGACTATAGATTTACTGAATATTCTGAATTGAAGCAATATTTGAAAGAACAAAAAACCCTGATGTTTGGAATAAGCAGGTATAGCAAATTAATGGATATTATCAGTGGGTTTTATCTTCCTTTAAAACAGTCCAGTTGTAGTTATATATCTCAATTTCACTATAAATTATATCAAGGCCCCTTTTAAAATTCAATGCCTTTCACTGCCACCCAATTAAAATCCGTTGACATTAGATTAAATCCAACTACATGAAATATATTTATATATTTATCGTTATGATTTTCTGATTTTATTGTTTTACGTATATGGCACTTTGGTCAGCTAAGGTTATTCTTAATTGTGCTCTACCAATAAATATAACTAGACGATAACTGTGTTCATTTAAACGCAATTCATAAAAAGTTACCTTGCTAAGGAAACCAAATTGAATCTTCTATTTATATATATTTATCACCCTATCTTTAGCAAGCACAAGGTGATAGTGGAGAAAAGAAACATACTATGGCATCAATTTGGTGTCAAAATCTGTGCGCATAAAAAACATAATCAGCGCGCATAAAGACCACTCTCTACACGCTCGCCGTCAATCTCTGTGCGCTCGCGGTCTCTCTATATGCGCTTGCGGTCTCTGTATATGCGCTCGTCGTCACTCTCTGCGCACTCGCCGTCACTGTCTGTGTGCTCGTGGTCGCTCTCTGTGCTTTCTATGCGCTCGCCTTTGCTGAGTTTTGGCACTTTGGGGGGCGGGCATTGAATAGACGGTCCCGCAACCCCCCTCCTTTCTGATTGGCCACTACTGTCACCGGGTCAAAGCCAATCCTAGGCAGAGTAGGGCGGGTCATCATTGCGGTTGGCGGCAGAATTTGATTGACAATGATTGATAATTTGATTTTAATGTATGTACACAACCTGAATTCAATCAATCAAATTTGCCTTTGGTCAACATACATAACACAGTAAATAAGCCAGAAAGCTTGAATATCTTACCAACAGCCTTGTACAACATACATGTCCCTTTCAAAGTAGCCATTTTGATGAAGGTCTCCTCAAGTTTTCTGGACAACTGTGTGCAATTTGTAGACCTTGAAACAGTAGTGGCCAATCAGAAAGGAGGGGGGCTGCGGGGTTGTATATTCAATGCTCGCCCCCAAAAGTGCCAAAACTCAGCAAAGGCAAGCGCGTAGAAAGCACAGAAAGAGACCACTAGTGCACAGAGATTGACGGCGAGCACGTAGAGAGTGGTCTTTATGCGAGCTGATTATGGTTTTTATGCGCACAGATTTTGGCACTAAATTGACGCCATAATAAACTCCCTTTTTAACAAGAATGAAGTGAAGTGCTCAGGGCATGATGGGATGCAAATGTGCATAAACTATTGGACATTGGACATTGCCATTGTATCTGCACATTAATTCATTTGTTTTAGTTGCTCCTTTATTTTCAGATTTCTTTATCAATTTATATTTTTAGTGGCTCCAATATCATTCCATACTAACATACATTAAAAACCTCAATTAGATATGGGCCTTTTTTAAATATTGAAGCAAAGTGGAGTTTTTATTTACCATATTGCTTGTTTCAGAGGATAGCACCAACTCTAATGGTCATTCAGAACTTGCCACTTGTTTCCTGAGTGGAATCCAAAGGAGGTTTCATCCACCAACTTATCTTCCTTCTAATCTAAATGACTGAACCCTTTGACCACTTTTACATTTCAACTAAAGGTCAAACCCTCATATTTCCATCTGAGAAAGATAAGGTGTTCGGTGAGTGGTCTGCCTCTCTGAGGTCATTAAAGATCTGGCAGCAGAGAAAAAAACCTTTATAACAACTTGACTGTGGCTTCTAATCCTGGCCTCAGAGTGAAATTGCCTGTCAGCTCCACAGGATACATGTGGAACTTTCTGAACAGAGGGGGCTGCTGCCCCCACCCCAGACACACTAGTGACTGATGATGGATGGCATGAGACACCACCAACACAGTAGCTAATGCTTTCATATCTAATTATCAGTCTAATATTCAACTGTCATGGGAAATACCCTTTAATGAACTTTTTTTCCCCAACAACTGTAACTGGATGACCACTTGAGAGATGCACTCCCACTCTCACTGCCCTGAAAAGACTAATGAAATTTAACAAGTGCTGAGCTTTTTTTTTATTAAAAAATAGATATGAAATTCTTTCCCTTTTTTCCATTATGACAGTTTCCTTTTGGCTAAGTCTGAAGCTATTTAAACACAAGGATGAGTCTGATGGCTCTACAGCCTGACTCAGCAGCAGAGTAATATTCTTTTATTAGCTGGCTCATACACTAATCTGTACCCTGTTAAAGAGCAATAGCCCCAGAACTTCTCCAATTGTTCTTTTCTTATCAAATGCCTAAAACCAAATATATTTTGTTCACTGTCATATAAATAAATATGATATCTTTACTGCTGAAGGACCAGATCAAGCACATTTTTAAAATTTTTGCAAAAGAAAAAAGAAGAAAAAGGAGAAAAACAAAACAAATTGTTTTTAGAGCACGCTGTTTCAACTGCGGTTTGAAAATCTTTATATCAAAAGTATTAACTATGACATCATCCTCAAACAAGCAGTTGTTGTTTTCCAGCTCACATGTACATCCATCCTGGACTGCACATTGGAAGAAGTGAGAAGGTACAGGGAGGACCCTCGTAATGTGGACACCACCCTGAACATCTCTGTGGTGATTGACGGAAACACTCTGGCAATAGCTCTGTCACCAGACCTGCAGGACCGGTTTGTAGACCTGGCAAAACGCTGCCGCTCAGTGCTCTGCTGTAGAGTCACTCCCTTGCAGAAGAGCAGAGTGGTGAAACTGATGAGGGAGAAACTTAAAGTCATGACACTTGCTGTTGGTAAGAAAATCCAATAAATCAGAATTGTTTGACCCATCTACCCCATTTCTCTGTTGCTTTGGATCAATTTAAATACAGAACATCAACAATTTATTGTTTAGAATGATAAAATTATAAAAGAACTGAATACATTTTTGCATGGTGCTTCAATTTTCAAAAACAATAAGAAGAATGTGCAAATTTCTATTATCTTCAAGCCATCTTGAGCAGTAGATTATTAAAAACGGCAAGATCAAAAATAAATAATAACAGCTATTTTCAATTTTTTCGATTAGCTGTCTGTGGCACAGATGCCTCAAAATAGTGAAATCTAACAGTAGTGAGAACATGCAGTATGTAGCAAAATGGTGATGATTAATTTGGGTTTGTGTCCCGAAAGAAGATTTTTTTTTCAGAAATGCATTGAAAATGTACACAGGTTAAATTTACAGTTACATCATGAAATGATATCGTGTTTTTGATCAAGTTGTTGCGCATGCTGTGCTTTCAGGTGATGGTGCAAATGATGTCAACATGATCCAAGCAGCTGATGTTGGCATTGGTATATCCGGCCAGGAAGGGATGCAGGTTGGAATTCATTTCTGTAGCTGCAAAAAATGGATTTTCTCCACTTTTATCACAACCTTGAACATATCACAACTCTCCTCTCTGATCTGCAGGCAGTCATGGCGAGTGATTTCGCTATATCTCGCTTCAAGCACCTGAAAAAACTTCTCCTGGTCCATGGACACTGGTGCTATACTCGACTGGCCAACATGATCATTTATTTCTTCTACAAGAATGTGGTGAGTTTTCTTTCCAACCCACGGTGTGTTTCTCTGCACATGAACCTTCTGCTCTGATTCATCATTTAATCATCAACAATTTGATGTGCTTCTCAGGCCTATGTGAACCTGCTGTTCTGGTATCAGTTTTTCTGTGGATTCTCTGGAACTGCAATGATTGACTACTGGCTGATGATTTTCTTCAACCTTTTCTTCACCTCGGCACCCCCCATCATGTTTGGGATTGTGGACAAAGATGTTTCTGCAGCGATGCTGCTGGGGGTCCCTGAGTTGTACAGAACTGGACATGGTGCAGGGGTCAGTAAAATAGTTCATCTAGACTGTAAAGATTACTAAAAATGGTTAACATTTTTTTTCTTTCCTTGCATTGTGTCTTTTCTATAGGAATACAACTTTTTAACTTTCTGGATTTCCATACTGGATGCCTTTTACCAGAGTCTGGTGTGCTTCTTCATTCCATATTTAGTAAGGAAGAGTTTTAATATTTCATCTGTAATTACAAAGTGACATGAAATCCCACCATTAGAAAAAAATTAATAATTATGCCTCATTTCGTGTGCACCTCTTAGATTTGCACTGTTTGACATTGAAACTTTGGTACAAACGCCAAAAAGAGTTGTTAATTTTCATCACATCTATGACCTTTCCCAGATGTATATCGTACTGTTTCCAAACTAATCGACGATCTATGCTAAATAATAATAATACAAAATATATGAACACAAGAGTGCTAGAGTGTAATTAAAATTCTAGAGTGGAAGAAGCTAAACATTTTAAAGAAAGCTTTCATTTAACCTGCAGCAACACTCAGTTTACACTCTACAGGCAGCATTGTTTAATCAAAATGTAAGAAAACCTGTTTTGTCTCCCCCAACTTGACTATCTTAGTCTTTGCGGATTTTTGTGCAAGAGGCCTC
Organism: Atherina boyeri; assembly: GCA_029874935.1. Classification (NCBI taxonomy): domain Eukaryota; kingdom Metazoa; phylum Chordata; class Actinopteri; order Atheriniformes; family Atherinidae; genus Atherina; species Atherina boyeri. The sequence continues at coordinate 11,247 of JAPMNP010724111.1, read as the reverse complement.
CAAATTACAGAAAACCACTAATTGCTTTGCAGACTCCAATACAACAAGAGAGCAGGAATTTTACAGAAAGCCAAAAGCTACTCATTTTATAACTCACCTGTATGTTCACAGTATTTCAAATGAGGCACACAAATATCATACTGATGTGTGCAAAAGCCTTGTCATGGTCGCGGTTGCAAAGCAATGTTACTGCAAATGACTGTTTTCTCAAAATAAAAGCTATTCAATTCAAAGTTTTTGTAGATTTTTTAGTCTGAGTCACTTAACGTTACTATGGCAACATCGCCTGCCACTTAAAGCTCAAAGCTGATGGAAATTTGATAATCAACATCTTCCTTCAATGCTGCTTCATTGACACAAAATTTGGTAATTCAGCCTAAACCTTTTAGTTGAAAGCAAGAGAAAAAAAGACTGATAATCCCTGATCTCCAGTAAATGCATCATGAAGTTACTAATTTAACACTTTCTACTCAGAATTTGAAACTTTTTTCATCCATTCACTCATATGTATTTGTATTTATTCAATTACAGGCTTACCAAGATTCAGACATTGATATTTTCACTTTTGGAACTCCACTGAACACAATTTCATTTTTCACCATGCTGCTCCATCTGTCAATAGAGATCAAATCCTGGGTGAGTGCTGAACTAATGCATATGAGTTTGTACATTTCACCACAGTACACGTCCAGTAAGTCAAAGTTTTAGGAGCTAGAGAGTTCCACTCTGTATCGTTTTTTTTAATATAAATGACATAATTGGAATCTACATAAATTCTTTGGCAAACTGGATTATTACCAATATGTATAACTGCTGTTTTCATGGTTGTTTTCATAGACTGTTGTTCACTGGGTCATCATGCTGGGCAGCGTGGCGCTGTATTTCATAGTGACGCTTGCCTACAGCGCCATCTGTGTTACCTGTAATCCTCCATCCAATCCGTACTGGATCCTTCAGAGCCAGATGGCTGACCCCATGTTCTACCTTGTCTGCATCATCTCCACTGTGGTGGCTCTGCTGCCCAGGTATCATCAGTCTCCTCCTCCCTGTGTCTGTCACTCCTAAACCCCAGCAGGACACAGTAATCGCATGTCTTCTTGTAGTCACTGCAACAATCTTTTCATTTTTTTTTTTTTTTTTTTGGTAACTGTAGTATTTTGTACACTCATTTTTTTTATATATCTTATTACAGTATATATGCTGTATCATTTGCATGTAAACTACTGAAACTAATTTCTTTCTAGGACAACTTAGGAGAGGCAAAATTGTTTGCAGATAAGTCTTCTGCTTTATGGATTTATGTGGTATAATTTTAGGAAAACAAACTATAACAAAGCCAAATGTCCAGAAATCTAAAACCATTTTAAATAACACTTAAACTAAATTAAAAAGAGTCATTACCTGTTCGTCATATTCAATTTAATAGTGTTTCAGGTATCAAACTAGCTGGAAATGAATGTTGAAAATGTAACAAAAACTTAACAGTTAACAATCACCCGAGCATTTTCTTGAGTTTTCATATAATTTATTCCTTTTTCATGATATTAGACGATACCAGCCCCAAAAAACAGGAGTTGGAAAGTAATTCTTTTTTTGAAAAATAAACTTAAAAATATAAATAAAAAAATAAAACACAGGCAGATTCATTTTTATGTTGGCATTTTGTGTCAATGATGAGGGTAAACAAGCAAATACTAGTCAGAAACTACAATTTTAATCTGTTATCTATACATGCAAACCATTTCAAACTCTACATCTGTATTTTGGGTTGCATGTTGGCACGTGCATCATTAACTGCTATGTAATCGTCCAGTTGTTCCGGTGCAAATACACCTAAGGCCTGATTTGTAATTAGATTATGTTAATTGTAAGGGTCAGGATTGTCTGCTACTCATCTTCCTCTCGGTTTCTGATGCTTTCTGAAAGTGCTGATATTTAGAGAGAATGCTCTGATTTACATCAAAGGGCTGCATATTTTTCACTGGCCTACTTTCTCACCGCAACACTCTCTCCCTCAGGTACACGTTTCACGTGCTAAGGAACTCTATCGCCCCCTCCCCGCTCGTACAAGCCAGGCATCTGGACCGAATGGACCCTACTACAAGGGATCAGTGGATCAAGGAGTGGAGGAGCTTCAGGGGTGGAGGGCAGGTCAAACGCTCCAAGCTTGATACCCCACCGTCTCCCATTTTGGAGACCCCTACAGACTTTTATCCTGAGTCTCTAACTGCTACTGAAATCATGAGGGATGATTTTGCACTGAATGTCATCACCGAGAACTGTCAGAGATCTGTTCACACATGAGACGGGGGAAAACATGCTGAAGATGATTATTTATTAAGGAAATTGTAAATATCTGAACTGGTTCATAGTGGATTTATGAGTAATGTCTTATTTTGGAAATATCAGGGAGAAGTACTCCTCCCTGACTAGAGTTAATTTTGCAATAAACTACTCAACAAAAGGATGTAGGCCCTTTTCCTCTCACCTCCTCATAACAAAGTAACACATAAGCCTGTTTCTGTCCTGGTGAGTTTTCAGCACACAGTGGTAACCCAATTAGTCATCCCACCCACCCCTCCAAAAAGCAGCACTTTTTCAATACAAAATGCTTTGGTTTAATGGTTAATATATTGCTATCGCCTATATAACCCAAAAAGTCAAATTCAAATCCTGTGTGGTTTCCAGATGTCCTATTTAATTTGCTAGCCATTGAGTAGTGTGTATATACATATATATAAATGATTATATAAATATAATTTAGAGCTGTACAAATTACCATGGAAATACATGTGAATCCATTTTTCTTTCGTTACCTTAATTTAAGTGTGCCTGTGTGTGTGTGTGTGTGTTGATGAGGCATTGACATCAAATAAGCAAAAAAGGTAAATAAGAGAATCAGAAGAAGAAGCTTCTACGCTGCAAATCCTGGTGCTTTTTTAATTATTTTTCATGGAAATGGAGTGTGCACAAGCGAATCCACTTGTAAAAAGGGCTGAGTTATCATGGGCATACTTCATTATACAGTTGCAGTTCTGCTTATATAACATCTTGCCGCCTGCAGTTAGATCACTGCTGCCCTCTAGAGCCGAAAACATTTAGAGCAACATAAAGGTCACACGGGACAAAGTCAGGAAAACTGACATTCAGATAGCTTAGATCTGACTTGTAGAGCTATTAGATACATATAAACACCTTTTTTTTTTTTTTAATAATTGAATACAGCATTAGTGATAGAAACAGTAGTTTCAAAGAAGTAAACATAGCCTTTTATGGCTGAAATAACATGAAAAACAAAAACATATGTAATATGTTGTTCGCTTTAAACTGACAAATATTACAAATCTTTACTACTATCATATAGTATGATGCTCAAGCCTGTAATGAATACTGTTTTGCACAATCCATTTGTACCCTTTTACAAACAAAGACAAACAAAACAGTAAATAAATATCAGTAAATATCACAGATTCCCTATCATAAGTATGGCAAACCTTTGTATGCCTAAGTTCTTTTATGAACAACGTTATTTTTGTATCTTATTTAAAACGTTTTTTTTTAAAAAGAAGAAAAAACCTCCTGTACAACTGCTTTATATTACTGTGTCCAGGTGATGTTAATTATACCACAAATTTAAATTGAATTGGATTGTGTTGATATCACTGAGATACAGCAAAAATTCATTCTCACCCACTTTAAACATAGATCATAACATTAAGAGTTAAATTAAGTATAAACAAAAAGAGGGCACATAACACCAGCAGTGAGAAAACAAAAGCTGTGAGTCTGGTTTCAAGTTTAAGTACAAGCAGAGAAAATTAGAAAATCACAATGAAAACATTTTTAGACATCTCAGGCGGAGTTCATACCCTATGGGTCAATTAAAAGTTTTTAAACAAAATATCTGAGCTTAACTGGTGCTTTAGCTTCTAAAATATGCAATTGAAATGTTGCAGCACAGGTTGAATTATTTAAATCCCCACAGAAGCCAAAACATGTAGACAATGAGGGCACAAAAGACCCATTGTGTTTTACATGAAGGTGTGACTGCGCTACTCCAACTGGAAACTCTTGTTCTCCATTGCTAAAACTATGCTAAGCACTCTCGGCCAGAGTCCAGGTGAGATGTATGCTGGGAAAATTGACAACTTAAGCCAAGACGTCAGTAGCAGAATATTGAATTATTCTCAAGAAACACTTGATGAAGTGTGATGCATTTAAAATCCAACAACCAGCAGATAGCAGACCCACGCTCTTCACAGATGGCTGAATCCTTACTCTGACAGCTAAATCCGCTCAACATTTACTGACTGGAAGAATCTAGACTATATACAAAATTTCACATTGCAATATAAGTGCATATAGAGAAATCAGATGAATGGGCAGGAGACAATCTGTCAGTGTTTTCACAAGGCAAAACATTTTCAGAGAAGAAAATCATTACAGGTACTTTAGAAGTCATCCCTCTTCCACTAAGGTGACCAACAACGGTTGCTTAACAGTCATATTGAACAGACTTTACTCTACTGTAAAGCTCATTCAGTGTCCAAAAAGGTCCTCACTTATGAACAGCCCTTCACTCTGGATGTGTTTACGTCTACCAGGTGGGCATCATATCCGGGAACCACATGCGTCCCAGGTGCTTCGAAACTTCACTGTGAATCTGCTCCATGTTATAGCTGCTGTCTGGGATCAACACCTCCTCCATGATTGACAGCTGTGTCAACCTGCCCCCACACATCTTCACAAACTCCACAAAGCCACTGCAGGTCACCTCGCACTCACCCAGCCCGATGGCGGTCAAGCTTTTGCAGCGCTCTGCGATGCGGATCAGCTCCTCGTCCAGCGGCTCAAGGCCATTGGCGCACACCACCAGCTCCACCAGGCGAGGGCAGTTCAGTCCGATGCGGCCCAACATCTCCTTGCTAACTGCACGACCAAAGTACAAGTGGGTAACTGGGGTCTCCTCGCAGAAAAATGATTCGAACTCCTCTTCGTAGAGAAAAAAGTACATGATGACGTTGACCTTAGGGGAGTGACGGACCAAAGCCTCCCAGCTGCTCCTCTTGATGGTGTGAAAGTGAGTCTGGCCGGGATTTTCGCTTACCACATCAATGCGCAAATGTTCCAAGTGGACATGTTTTTCAGAGGAAAGGGCAAGAAGGAGCTCATCACTGAGGAGATGATAGTTCAACGCTAGTTCCCTGAGGCCATGGCATTGATCCGCTACACACAAGATACCTAAAGAAGGAAAGACAAGAACATCTAAACATTACAAATCACAAAATATACCACTACTACATAGACTGCCCTTTTTTTATCTCCCTTAATTTTCCAAATACTCTCAAATAAGTAGTAAATAATAACAAAATAAAACAGGAAAGTCCTCTTCTCATAAGTTCTGACCTGCTGGGGAGACATGGGGGCAGCTGCTCATCTTCAACAACTTAAGGGTGTCACTGTTGTTTGCCACCAGCACCTTCAGGGATGGATCATCGACTGGGGTGTCATCAATCTTAATAGAGGACAGGGACTTAGAGTTCACAAACACCACCGTCAGCGCTGACACAAAGTGGGCCTGAGGAGGAGAAAACAGTGTTTAAACCAGGACTTCTCTACTTCTAGCTGCTATTCTTCTCAGACAGTTGTGCATCAGGATACATTAACTCATTCTAAGGAAGAAGGGAGGTAAGATGGAAACTTCAACTTGATATTCAAACAGCATATATGATGAGAAACACAGGCTTACCTGAGACACATCCATGAAGCTTGGCCGTGCTGTAGAAATTAGCCCCAGGGTTTTGATGGTACAGTTCACCAGCTGGGAGAGAATGTCACAAGCTGCCTCTGCAGATTCTGTGCAGCTGTCCACCTGATTCACAAGCAATGATTCATCATTCAGGTAATAAAATCAAAGATAAATATGTGAAAACAAGGAATGGAAAGACTATGGTGTAAAAATAATCTCATCTTATTAATGCCCAGAAAGCTGAGGTGTTATGATTGAGCAGATGGTTTGGAGAAAAGGGGGCATTTTTTTTTTTTTTACAGCAATGCTATAAAAATGATGGAAAGCATGGAGGAAAACAGAGGAAACGAAAGAGCAAAGGAAATGGGCAGATGTAGAGAAGGTTCTTACTTTGAAGCTAACATACTGCAGGTGTTGGGCGTGCTTTTTGATGATCTGCTGAATGAGGTCTGGGTGAGTGGAGCGGAGGTAAGAAGTGGCCGGCTGATTGAGCTCAAACTCAAACCTCCTCCAGAGATCGGGTGTGTGAAACACGTCATTCCAGCACCGACACACAGACGAGGCCCGGGCCCGGTCAACCAGTGATAAATGCTGGAAGATCTGGAGGACAACGTAGTGGGGGAGGTTACCCCAGTCCTGCGTTGGAGATGATGAGAATCTGGACATCAGCCATTTCTGCTTCTTAGCTGGTTCTTCATGTGAGGGGAAGGTGTGGGACTTGCATTTGAGACTTGACCTTCCTCGTTTCATCCTGAAACAGATTACCCCACTGTGGAAACATAGGAATTGGAAAGAAAAAAGAAAGTTCAATGCTATATTTCATGAGTATTTAGAAGATAATCTGTCATAAGTCCTGCCTTATAGTTCAGTGTAAACTTTTGAGATTGTAACATAAAACAAAACAAAACACAATCACTGCTTCCCAATCTCTCCAACAACTGATTTAAGGATAAACCTCAGGCTTCAAAAAGTGTTGTCCAAGGTTCTATTAACTTATATAAAGGTTTTTTTATTTTTCCAGTGTAGCTTTTTATGTTTTCTTGGTCTCGTTTTAGAAATTGATCTTTAGAAATTCACCTTCCAGGATGAAAATGTATTGAACCTCTGCATTATTGATGTACAGACAGGGAAAACTGAGTTTTTAATCTTGTCATTTTACACTGTTATCGCCTTTGTTTACAAGTCAAAGGCAGATTTGAACAAGATTGTGCTGGTTTTAAAAATGATAATGAAACTTTTTGCATGTTTGCACTTGCACATTTAGGTATGGAAGCATCAGAATGCGCTACAGAAGTCACAGCTTCATACTCCAACTCTCCGGTGGCACAGAGCCTGGTCAAACCTGTTAAAGATTCAGGTTTGCGGGGTAATTTTGAGGAAAAAATTGTTACTGTTGCAGAATTACTGGAGAATTTGTCNAGGAAAAAATTGTTACTGTTGCAGAATTACTGTAGAATTTGTCAATTTTGAGGAGATAGTTGGTGCCTTTAGTGAGCTGCTTTGACTGTACCTTCAAGAGAAATGTGTCCCTTAACTGTTCAGTGAATTAAATGTCGAGAGAAGTTTATAGTGAACAAAACTGTGCAGTATGAAGATTCTCCATCTATCCATCAAAACAACAACAACTGATGATCTGACAGATCTATAAATGGTGTAAAATGGAGAGCAGTAATAGTACAAACTTACCTCAAATTTTCCCAAAACACTTGACAAAGAAACTGAATATAAAAACTTTCCAAAATAAATCTGCTGTCTTGCAGAACTAAACTTTCTCTCACTGCCTGCATGCACTGTAATCCACAGGTGGGAATAACCCACCCTGCCCTGTGTTTACTCCGTAGGATCTTAACAAGGAGCTCTTCTTTTCCACCATATGTGGAAGTGCATGTGAGCGGATATTTAAGAATAATCTCTGCCTTTATAAAAAAGGTCAAAACAAAGTATCATTTTAAAGTTTTGACTTCCTTCTCACAGAACAAAACTGCCAGGGGGCTCCTTCAGCTACAGGATCCAATAGTAAATTGTGACACTGATATATGGGCAGAGTCTAAAAATACAGATTTACATCCGTTTTAGAGGTTAGTTACAGCTTTGGATCATCATGGATGACATCCATGACAAACATAAAATCAACACTATTCTTTCACAATTAAAAGTTAGTTTTCTTCTCTGATTGTAGGCTATTTCATACTGCAGTCATTGTTATTGTAGGCCTATATTACATAAATGTGTTTTGCATATCATAAAGGCTAAACTGCGTTGTTTTGACAAAAAAAAAAAAAAAACAATGTGGCAACTTTAACTCACACCACAGTTAAGTCCTACATTTTCTCTCTCTGGCGTTTTATTTAACTGATAACAGCACAAAATTGACAAAAAAAAACCACATAAAAAACAATCGAAAAAGCCATTAAAAGTTCGAATTACTTACATGAAATTGTATTAAAAACAATTCGCTCCCGAGTGTGTGACCTGCGGGTGGGGAAAGCAGCGTTCACTTGGAGCCATGGACTGAAGAAAGGCTGGCTGCAGCTGATATAGGACAGCAGCAGGAGCAGCTTCCATAATAAGCTCTCTTCTCAACAGCTTGACGAGCGCTGCAGAGCAGCTGGTACACGTGAGCTCAGGAAAACATGGACCTGCTCTCCGGCTTCTCGCTCTACTAGGCTATCATACATGCAGAGAAGCAGATCAGTAGATCTAAATCAGCAGGAAGCAAGCGTCTTTATATTCTTTCACTGATTTTTACACCTGTCTGTCTGGTCAGTGAAGTGTAGCTTACTACTTAAGACATTATCCTGATCCGTAAGCAGTGAGCACAGGTTGGTCGGTGCACGAGCAGGTCTATTGAGAAAGTAGGTCAGTGTGTCGGAGTGTTTGTCTATGGGTGTGAGAGTGATCTTCATGACAAATACATTCCCAAAATATGAATGCATGGCATTAATGATTGTTATTTGCAAGGATTTATACTTGTTTCTATATCCAAACCATGATGCATAAATAAATATTGTAAATCAGCTATGACAAGTTGTTATTTGATATCCTGAAAATGATGAGCTTACACAGCTGAAGTGAGTCTTTATTGAGATTTTATTGAGTGATTATGCCTTTCCTTTAGCCAACTCTTTTATTAAACTTAAGATAGCATGTGCCATCTAGTTCCAAGTCTAAAGGTATTATTCAAAAATTGCACAACTTTGGCATTGCAGTTTTGGAAGGTGACAGTAAAATAATCTTCACATTCTGGCATAGATACATAAAAATACTTGTCATGCCAAACAGGGGTGTTGCACAAAACTGTGGGCCATATGTAAACCATCTTTGTTGGCCCGATGCACAATTGATCAATATCTCTTGTGGACATTTTCCAGTGGTATAAGACCATAATAAACAGGATCTTAGCTACATTGAGAAAATGCCTAATAACTAGCATATTCATAGTCAAATGACCAGAATTCACTATCTATATTTATTTAATTTTTTTCTGCTTCGTTTTCAGTCTTCTCCTCATCCTTCAGAGCAACCTTCACATTCCCTTTCTCCATTACATCACCCTCTTTTTCATCTTCTATCTCTCTATGCCATAAGGGGGACAGGCCCCATACAAGCAAAATGGATACAGGATTAGCTTAAAGGTGCTATATATAAGAATTATGTATAATTTTTATTTTAAGTTATCATTAAATGGTGCTGATATGTTATAAGACATTAAAAAATGATGTTCATGTCAAATACTTATATCACTGACAACCGTAATTTAGCCAGGATATTCTCATTTCAAAGACAGATTTGCAGCCCCCAAATGATGTTATTTTTTATATTTTGTGCTGATATTTGATTAAATCTCTCCATTGGGGGGAGGTGGAGGGTTCTAAAGTATCTAGAACTTCTGTGTATATTTTTATTTACTTATTTTGGCCATTTTTAGCAATTTCTTACATAGGCTACGGTTTCACATGATTGCAGTACCAGTTTCGTCCAGAATCTTACATATTGTAMCTTTAAACTACTTATAGCCTAACATAAATGAAAAAATATTAAACTTTTTTTTTCCACAAAAAAAGCTAAGATATGTAAGTGTTGCTACAATAGTTTCAGTTGAATCAGCTACCTGTTACTTTTTGTAAGTAAGGTAATTTAATTGCTTACATGTGCTCACCTCGCTCTTCCTCAGTGCACTCAGCTGAATATGATGGACAGGATGAGGGACCTGCTGCAAAATACCATGTGGTTAATGGTTCAACACAAGTTAGTGAACTTTGACCATCTCTATAGTAAGGGGCTGACTAGGATGTACGTTCTGAGAAGGCTAGCAGCAGTTAACCCCTGCAGAAAACTACTGCAGATATTTTACTAGTTGCCGGTGTAATGTGCCGGGGAGGTCGCACCACACAGAGGGACACAAATAGACTGGACAGACTGATCAGAAGTGCTTGCTCTGTGGTAGGGGTGGTGTTGGGGTCTGTCGAGGCAGTTGTAGAGAGAAGGACACTGGATAAGCTGCTGGCAATCACTGATGAGGTCAGCCGCCCTCTGCACACTGTCATCACATCACAGAGGAGCTCGTTCATCAGCAGGCTGCTGTCACTGAACTGCTCTACTGACAGACTTCAAGGGCAGTGCCAGAGGGGTGGGCATGGGTCAACCCTAAAGTCTAACTGTCCCGAGTTGCTACCCCCAGTGTAAATAATCAAATTCTAACAAATACCTTGACCTGGGTGGACCTCAGATGCCCAAATGTGAGTGAACACACTCAGCATGTAGTGTACTACTACATAATGTTCTACATCAATACTATCATGTTCATGCATGGTCATGATACAGCATCATCCACCAGCTGCCTACATGGTGATGATAGTTGTCTGTCTAAACTGTGTGTATTTTATGAAGAGTATATAAAAGTCATAAAACCACCAGATGTGATGACCGTGCAAAGTCAAATGGCCAATAATGCTGAAGAAACACTGATAAAACTAATGATTTTGCCCAAGCAGTTTTTCCTCATCGTAGGACCTAGGATGACTTATAATTCTTTTTCTTAAAAAAAAATAAAAATAATTCAGCATTGGCATAGTTTCAAATTGCTATTATTCTAAAATACCTCAACCATAAACTATTGCACATCATATTTTTCCTGTTTCTTGTTTTAAGGTTGGGTTATACCGGGTACTTAATAGTTTGTGTATTTCTTACAGCACAAAGCATTTGCAGCCATCAGTTTGGAGCCCTAAGACTAAAAATAATTAACTGTAGTTGTCACAGGGAAAAGAAAATGTATTTTAGAAAGCTAAAAAGTCACCTTAGAATATCTAAATTTTAGTGCACACTTGATGATAGCTATAGAATATCCTCAGTATTTACAATCAGATGGCTTGTTTGTATCGTTGTGTGTGTGTGTGTGTGTGTGTGTGTGTGTGTGTGCGCGTGCGTGCGTGCGTGTGTGTGTGTGTGTGTGTGTGTGTGTGTGTGTGTGTGTGTGTGTGTGTGTGTGTGTGTGT
>JAPMNP010724108.1:0-10278 GCA_029874935.1 Atherina boyeri | reverse complement strand
AAACAACAGAACACACAAGCAGTTTTGAGTTTTGATCCTCATACAGGTTTTTGCTAGCTCAGTGTGTGAGAATTTTGTAATCCCTGAAATTCAAATGCGATGCTTATGTAGTGAAATTCTTGCGTAGATATGGTGTTGATTTGACACTACAGTAGAGTTAATTTGTTTATTGAAAAAAGCTTGAATTTTTCAGGATTAATTGATTGTCGTCTTCCCACCTGTCGTACAGGTATCCATTATTGTTTTGGAACGCAGAGCCATCCCACCTGCTCAAGCCTTTCATCTGTACTGCCCGATGCACTGATGCAGCAGCGCTCTCAGTTGTTTTCATCACTGAGATCATCTGGGCGAATTACTGGAATGAGCTGCCTCGGTTTGCCTCCATCAAAAAATGACAATTCCCTGTGTCCCGAAACAGTCCCAGCAGGATCCGTGTTGCCTTTTCCTTCTTCCCTTAGTGGGCCGAAACTGCAATACTCTGCATTACAACAGCTGTCCTCCCTGAAAGATCAGACCGTTGAGTTTGTACCTTTTTCGCATGAGAGTGAGACACAGTCTGAGCATACAATGCATGCATCCTTACCTTGCATGGATGACATGAGGCTTCCTCAACGTCTCTCTCCTTTAAAACCATATACCGATGAAGCACAAGATCAGCTTCTTTCCAACTCCTCAGCAAACCCTGAAAATGATATTCACAAGCAAAAATCGCTTTTCAGGCGACCTTGGCTCACAGAAACCCCCATGTCCCTACAGTTTCCCCTAAGAGCCATCATCGGAAGTCAAACTGCAGCTCCACCACAGGATGTAAACAACGGGGGCGAAACCCTTGCAGAATGCTGCCCTATGAATAGTGTGACGGAAAAAGAGAGAGAGTTGACAACAGAACTGGTATCTGATCCCAAGAATTTAAAGGAAAGTCTAAGTTGCAAGCAACATGATGCGAAAAAGGATGCTGCAGCACCTAAAAGGAGGAGACGGCGAGCACATTTTCCACAAGATGGTGATGGTTTTACTTTGCCGTCCAAAAAATCCAAAGTCAGCGATGGCAGAACAACTCATTGTGTTGTCAGCTTGTCAAGTAAAAACCTTTTGGTTAAGGAAAGGAAAATGGCTGCCAGCCCTTCAAACAAGATCTCCACTAGTTTAAAGAAAACCAAAGATGTGTCCACCATCACAGAAACTTTAAGAGAGAAAACCAGATGTCCTGATAATCCCAGCACTGAGCAGCCTCGGATTAGGACCAGGGGATTTGTGAAGAGATCACAAGAGAAGACGGGCAACACAATCAATAAGGTTCCTCGTGTCCTACTACCAGTGGTCCGCAGAACTGTAGTTTTGAACAAACAAGGAGGCATGCTGCTGAAGCGTAAACGTGGAAGACCACGTAAGATAAAGCTGGAGGAGAGGCTTTCCAATGATGCTCCCGTAAGGGCTGAGAACGGAAACCACAATGAGGCCGATGAGCAAGTTAACAAAGATTTGCCAAAAGTGGAGAAGGATGAAAAAACAAAGACAGAGGGCAGAAAACGAAGGAGGAAGAGAACTAGAGCAGAGGGAGTTCCTCTGAAGAAGACCACAAGTGCTGATTGCTCTAGCAAAACAGAGGGCGACAATAATAACACAAAAAATCTTGGAACATCCTCACAGTCATGGACAGTCACTCTGAAAGAGTTTAAAAAGCTTATTAAACGGCGACACTCAAAAACAAGGAAGTCAAAAGAAAGTCATGAAACCAATGAACCTGCAAGAGATTTAGAAAGCGAGGAGAACGCTAAAGGATGTAATGACTCTGCTATGGAGGTAGGGATCGATGTGGACATTGCAGAGAATGCAAAATCCCAGGATCAGGGATTTCTCAATGATGCGATGGATGGAAATTACAACCAGGTTTCCAACACAGCAGCAGCTCAATGTAGCAAAACACACCCAGATGACTCAGAAAGCACTGCGTCTGAGGAGACCCGTACACTTGGCCATGAAGATCCTCCAGAGGTGGCCAAGTTGTCAACGGAGCAGCTGCTGAAGAATTCTGATGAAGGTACTGTGGATTTAGTTATTTTCTTTGGTAATGACTGTTTATTATTTTTATTTTTAAGTGCAGAATCAGAATAATTTATTGCCATTTATGCAAAGCATATAAGAATTTGGCTCAGTGCCCAAATGTGTGTTTTTAAAAGAAAAAAAAAAGAAAAGAAAAAAGTGCAACATGATAAAGACAGTTCAGATTGATGAGATTAAACCAACAGAGAAACAGGATTGGATGCTAATGTTGCAACCTTGAATCTGAATTTATTTTTTTTTTGATTTTTCTTTTTATTGAGCAATTTCACAACCGTTCAATTCACATCAGTTGCAATATGGCATGTACTTTTGCCCATTTCCCAGTACATTATCTTCTTCTTTTTTTTTTTTTTTAACAGATACTCATTTGCTTCAAATCAAAATATCCGGTACCGATTATATATTCTACGTTTGGACATCAACTTTTATCATCTTCCAACCATTCTTTAGGCAGTAGGCCTAAATATTCAGATTCTCTGTATTTCCAATGTTGTGAAAAACAGATAGCAATAAGAACACTGGATAATTACTCAAAAAAGGAAAACAAAAACAACTGAATCTGAATTTAAAGGGACATTGTATAACATTTTCTGTTGTTTACTGGCCAAAATCAATGTCTGCATTTATGAATGTGTTATCATTGGTGTATTATGACCTCCGCTAATAATTTGACACATTCTCCTAAGTGAAGAATTGTATATTTGTTTCTAGATAGGGCGGGTCAGCCGGTAGGGAAGCAGCATGACAGTCGGCCATCTTGAAACTACAAGTGGCTGAGTAGAACAAACACACAGCATAGAGACGACTTGTTGAAGCCACAATTCATCTCTGTTGGATAGAGTCAACAACACCATAGGGAATTTGCATGTTTTGTTGTTGTTATTGTTGTTTTGAGCATACAGGGCCAATAATAGTAATCGGCTCCCTGCAGTAACGATGACATGATTTAATCAGTGTTGTCGAGGCTTTTTGATACATGGCAGCTACTGTTGTTGCACTGTGTGTTGGAAATGGCGACGTGCAAGAGTGCATCATTCGTTTTTATTCAATACATGAATTCAACGTTAGATGGCAGTAATTCTTACACAATGTCCCTTTAAGGCATGCAATTGTGCAATCACAAGACCTAACTGCTGCTCAGATGTTGTTTATACAGATATTTAACTAAGACCTACAAAACCAGAAACGTTCTGAAATTTAATTTCAGTAGTTTCTCCTTGTGATCATTAAGTTAACGATACAAGGCACAAACTGTTCACCCAAAAATTGACCGTATGCTCAACAGTCTTACAAGGTACATCATCCTCATCACTTTATAATTATTAGACTCTGGGTCCATTTTAAGACAAAGACAAACAAAAACAAAAGTGAAACGATACACACAAAAAATGTAAAAGAGGCAGTCATACCAGTGCTTCCACGTGACTGACTGGTACCTTCCAGCACTAAGGGACACTAGGGACTGTGGACATTTATTTTATTTCATATTTTCCAAAATAACAACAAATGAATCAGTTTGGTAAAAGCTTGATTGAAAATACAGTCATTAAATAGCAATCAAGGTGGATTTATTTAACAGAAATAAAACATAGTTTTTTTTTATCAAGGACAAAAAGGCTTTGGAGGAAATGGTAAACCCAAGTGAAGGAACGTTGGTTTTCAAATATAGTTGAATACACTAATGGTCAGTAATGTGGGAATAACAAACAAATGTCTGAATGTGTATTTAAGAAAAGATTTAGATGTTGAGAAAATGGGACCTGTTTAACAAGCTTATATATGCTGAAAAATGCTATTTTCAACTTCTACAAACCATGGTTGTTAATAAAGTTCTTTCATTGCACAGTTAAGTGAAATAAAAAAAATGTATGCAAGGAATATAAGTAAAAGATAAAAAAGATGGCAATGAAAAAGAATAAAAGATGATGTAGATATAAGCAACTCAAATAATTAAATGGTAATGGTGTAAATGTATGCATATTGATCAACCAGGAATTGGCCCTGGGCCTTTGTTGCTCTATTACTTTCTACCAGAATTAGAAAAATAAAACAAAAACATCTTTATCTTTTTTTGCAGGAGCGTTTTGTGACCACCGAAGATCAGATACAATGCAGTCTGCCAGCAGAGATGAAGATGTGTCTCTCGACAACTCCCATGTGCTTCAAGAAAACGTGACTGTGTCTTCTGTCCCTGAGTCTTCCCCCCCGATCCCTGAGAAATCTGATCCTCCGATACCAGGAGCAGATGGGATCAAGTCAATATCAGTGTGCAGTCGAGAGGAAGAGGAAGAAGAAGTGGATGTTGTGATTTTCTCTCCAGAGAAAAAGCTTCCGCCCAAAGATTATGAAGATGGACTCGAAAACATGGTCCTAACTCCGGATGAGGAAGAGGAGGAGGAGGTGAATGAGATTGATGTGACTGGAGATGAAACAGAGTAATGTTTGAAAATGTGCACAATTTTTACTGTTAGTTTGCTAATTTTACTGTGCAAATTCTAATGTCTGTTTTTGTTGTTTGTTTTGTTTGTTTTTTTGTTTTTCTAACACGGTTAAGTTTGAACCAGGCACTGTTTGGCTGCTGTTATTTTTCCACATAGAAGAATCAGTGTAGTTCTCATCCTGATGTAGTTCACTATATTCAGGTCAAGTGGATGTTTTTATTTCTGTTAATAATATACAAGAGGAATGTTCTTATTGTTGTTTATATTTTCTGTTTACATTTCTATGTTTATTTGTGAATTTTATCAACTTTATTTTCAGTAAAATTGTTACTTTGAGACTGGTTTAAGTTCAGAACACTCCAGTTTCATCATGATGGTTTGTAAGCAACTGTTGTAGAAAAGATGCTTTATTTTTGATCCTGTATTTGTAAAGATCATATTTTAAGTACGTGAATTTAGTTTATTAAAATCAGTCTGTTTTTTCACCAAAGTGCTTTTTTCTATTTTGCAAACCACCACTGCTGGAACAATGGGTCATTTGTGGAGGTGAACCAGTAGAGGGCGCATTACCTGCGAGGCTTCTTACATATTTGAACCAAACTTTATTGAAAACGGAAGTGTGTGAGGAAACGCTACACACGTGTTTTCTTGCAGATTTTGAAGGTTACAGGAGAAGCTGCGGTTAGGCTCCTTGCTGGCAGGCTGCAGAAGAGGATCACCGGGACGGTGTGGTTGTGGTTGAAGCGGGGTGTGAGCAGCACGGAGACGCGGACATGGATCCCATGAAGGCGCAGCAGCTGGCGGCGGAGCTGGAGGTGGAGATGATGGCTGACATGTACAACCGGTAAAGCCTCAACAAGCTAATCACTAAGCTAGCCTTCGTTTTTAAGCGTTATTAAACGATATCGGTCTTTATTCACCTTTTGAGCATGCAGTAGCCTGTGATTGAGATAAACACGGTGTAAATTAAGTACTGTATGTTCGTTTGAATGTAGCAACCATAGACTATATATATATATATATATTGTAGCAACTCATGTTAAAAAGTGTTCAGTTTAGCATTCTTATGTGTCATAGTTTTTAATGTTTGTGGATTATGCGATGCAGTGATCGCATCTTCTAGTTTAAACTGTATAGATGAATTTTGAATTGGTCCATTTATGTTCAGTCTTTACAGGGGCATCAATCAATAGTTCATCTGAAAGAACCTTTATCAGGTTATAAAATGAGATTGAAAGGTCCTCAAATAAGGAAAGACTATATGTCGAGAGATTCACTTTAGATCACATGTCTACTTTAATAAACTTTAAATTAAACACACTGAAAATAACTGCATACCATGAATCAAAGATGCATATCAGAGATTATATTCCATACAGTGTAGGTAATGAAGGTCTGTAGCCGTCCTGGGAACTCACAAAAGGCATTTACTGTCCTCAGCAGATGGTCATTACTTTGGCCTGCTCTCTGAAGGTCCCAATACATTATTTTGATCAGGTTGAGCTCTAGACTTGGGCTAAACCATTGCCAAACCTTGGTTCTTTTCATTTTCAGCCATTTGGTTGTAGATTTGTTGCTTTTTGGCATCATTGTTCTGTTGCATGACCTAATTTCTGCCCAGCTTTAACACACACATGTCCTCCAATGTGACTCTATAATATTCAGAGATCACACCGTGTCCGGGTCCTGTGGCTGTAAAAAATACAAATGATCAACCCTCCATCACTGACCTCTGTAGTAATCATGATGTGTGTGGTTTTCTTAACGCATACTGCTGTACATTTATGATAAAACATCTCTAATTGAGTCTCATCTGTGGAAGGGACATTGTTCCTGATGTCTAGTTGTACAGATGCAACTATGCAAACCTAGGCTGCACTTCCATGTTGTTATTGGCAACTGGACAAACATTTACATAATTTTTCTCATTTTTATGGGGTATTCTATACCCCTTTTTTATCATCTATATCTCAGTGACTCATTATTGATAAACTACACTTTAGAGGGAATTAATACAGTAAAGCTAAAATATAATTAAAATGCTTTATATTGATTCTGTATTTCTTTCAAGATTGAAAACGAAATGTTTTAATTGAAAATATTTTCAGGAAATCCTTGAATTGTCAATGTTCATATTTTGTACAAAGCCATGTGTTAAATGGGTTAATATTAAACTGTTAATATTAAAATTAAATTTGTATTCTGGTATAGACGAATGTTTTTAATAGTATTAATAAATAAAAAAGATTAAGAAATATTCCTTCTCAAATTTGAATTTTGCTTTTCTTTTTAAATGTTTGTAAATCTGTCTGTTTTGGGCTAATGTCATTTTATTTTACAGCCTTTTTTGGTTAATTTTCCTGTTTTTCACAAAGCTGTGGTTCAGTTTGAGATTATATATCAAGATAAAAATGTCGCCCTACAAAAACAAAAATCTTTACTTAAAGGTTATCTTCTCTATTGTGATTTTTACTTGTTGGAAATGTTTTTTTCCTGTTTATGTTTTTACTTGAAGCAGCTGATTTTAATGGAAGATCTACGGGACAGTTACTGGGAGAATCCATCTTCCCAGAATACCAACCATCAATTTCTGGTCAACATACTGATCTTCTTAGATGGTTCTTTGAAAACAAACTGTGTGACATTTCCACTGCTGTTATTATTTGCACCTCAGAGCTGAAATAGACGAGCAAATTGCAGTCCACATTCTCCAGCAGGACCAACACTGTCTGTTAAAGCTTAAAACTGATCCTGATCTGCACCAAGCTTTGATGGATTCTTCCTGCGAATATGCTCCAGCTCCCTACCAATTTGGATGATTTTTTTTTTGCTGCACAGTTTTTGTTAATCTCATTTTCTCCAGCAGATGGAGATGTAGAGTTTTAATTAGTGACAGCTGTGAAAACCAACTGATGGAGTGTGAGGTTGCATAACCCCCCCCCCCTTTTTTTTATTCAATTATTTTAAATCTTAGCTTTTACAAGATGAAGAATTTTACTGACTTATAGCTTCCTCTTTTTTTCAGAATGACCAATGCCTGTCACAGGAAGTGCGTCCCACCACATTATAAAGAGGCGGAGCTGACAAAGGGGGAGTCGGTATGCCTGGACCGCTGTGTGGCCAAATACCTGGACCTTCATGAGAGGCTGGGCCGTAAGCTCACAGAGCTCTCCGTCCAGGATGAAGAAATGATGAGGAAGGCCTCAGTTGGGAGCGGATAGAAACCCTGATGACAAAACGAAGAGCAGCACTGTGGAAATGTGATGGGACGGGATTAGCAACTGGGGGTTCTTTAAGATGAGAGACTTGTCTTAATAAGTGGGTAGATAAAATATGTTCATGGTGTTTAGGGGCCATTGGGTTGAACTACCTCCTCTTCTGCATCAGAGGATGATACAGACACAACTCTGGAAGATACACCGGAGCTCTGGATGGATCTAGAAACTGATCACTATGATCCATCAGCCTCTCTGGATACATTTTACATTTTATATCCACCACGGCCTCAAGATATTACTTGCTGAGCACTGACCGGAGACAAGAAAGGCCTAATATCATTTTTAAGTTGCACTTTGTGCTTGTTTTCAGCTAGTCCAATAACATTATGTTGCTGTTGACCCGTGTTAAACCACATTATGTGGTAGTAATAGTTTAAAACATAAAATAATTGAAATTGTCTTTGTTTCTGAATCATCTTTTGAACGTTTCTTTTTCCATTTCTTTAAAGAAAAAAGCATAAATTAAACAGGCCCTCATAATGTTCCCAACCCAGACCACCTTCACATAGAGATGCATTACAAATGTTGGGCATTGTAGTGTCACTCTTTAATGATGATGGATCAAAAGATCTGATGTATTGATCATGGGATGGATTATGTGTATTGATTGAGCCTAAATGTTTGTTTTTTTATTTTTTATTTAAGACATAATGCATAGTTAACTCTGACTTTGAATCTGGGCGGTGCCTACTGTCTCAGATACAGATTTGGCTCTGTTATACTTGTGTAGATTTTTTTATGTGCAGTGTGTCAAGAGGACTATGTTTCGTGATGTTTGGTTTTCATGTGCGAACCGCAGTGACCCGGCTCTTCATGTGTACAGCAGAGAAGCTGAATGTTGTGGTGTTAACTAAAATAAAAACGGCGTCATCCTTTATCTTAACATGAATATTAAAGGCTGAGTTTGTCATATTTTTGAGTTGGACTTTGTTGCAGCGAACAGACATTGCTTCTTAAAAGCGTGTCTGTTCCTTTAACAAACTACGAAGCAGAAATGGGGAAGTGACCGAGGCAAACTTTCGTTTCCCCGTGAAACCTTATATTTATACCTGCAGCTTTGCACAGAAAAGGGAACCAATAACTGAGACTTGAAAGCGACTCAAGGACGAGGTGTCCGCGTGCCTGTCAGTTGGACAAACTTTGAGCCTCGCGCGACGGACATGGTAAGTTTATTTATTTTAAACGATGGAGGTAGATGATAAAACATGGACGCGTAATGTTGGAGTGTTAGAATTAAAGCTTTTTAATGGCTAAGTTGGCATAAGACCAATATTCGGCGATTAAAAAAAATATGTATTGTAAGGTAGTAGGCTATTGGACATTAAAGGGAGTTTAGAACTCCACACAAACCAGCAGAAGAATGAAAATTGTAAATATTTTAGTGGCACAGGGACCAAGTCCTCTTTAACTACATGTTGAAATAAATAGCCAAACACGGAAACGGGTATCACTACAATAATAGTAGCTACAAACCTTATATCGATAAGAAATGCTAACTCATGAACTAATGCAGTGTTTCTCACGGCCCTGCGTGTTTTAGAGGTAACACTATTTTAACAAACCTGAATGACATAATGGCTTGTTAACAGGCTTGCAGATAAGTTGAAGTTCATTCATCTGAATCAGGTGTGTTGGAGAAGGAAGACATCTAAAACAAGCAGGGCAGTGGCTCCTGAGGACCAGGGATGAACTAATGCTCACAGGTTAAGTGCGGGTGGGGAGATCCAACAGTTGGTCAAGTTCACCACAATGACCCATTGAGTTGAATTAGTTGTGTTGAAGCAGGAAAACAGGTAAAACCTGCAGGACTGTGACCCTTTGAGGACCAGAGCTGAAGAGCCTTGCTTTAGGATATCATGCCAGGTAGTTCCCGTGACTCTTCTATTGTGCTTTCAACAAAATGAGATTCTTCTGTGTATCCTCATTGTCTTCGCTGCCATATATCAGAGTTAGAGTTGTGGAGGGGAAAAAACTGTTCTCTTTACAAACAGGTGAGAAAAACAGATTAAATCATGAGAATGTTATTTGAAATATAGGCTATTGTGATGGTTATGCGAAGAACGACACTTTTCTTTATGATGGCTGGATCTGCTCGATGAAGATCAGACGAGTCAGAAGTTAATTTTCATGAAAAGATCTTGCAATGTGTAACACTGCTGCTAATTAGCCTATTTGTGTAGTGTATAGGCTACACGGCACTTAAAAACTCCCAATAACTCAGCTTTAGAGCTTTTTACACTTTTTTTTTATTTTGAGGTAGAAATGGGCTCTTTTTTCTTTTTTTACCAGCTCTAGTTAAAAGCAAATTTAAAGTGATAGTACAGTTTATTGGATTACAAATCAATTAAATATTGATTTAAACTCTTAACACTCGTGGTCCCCTTAGTGGGTCGAAAAGGCCGTGTCCCGCGATGCGTTTGGCAGGGCTGCCAAGTCTCACGCATTGAGCGTGAGACTCACGCAATTTAACCCTTTCTCACACCACACGCCACACA
>JAPMNP010724106.1:0-12990 GCA_029874935.1 Atherina boyeri | reverse complement strand
GTGAGTGAATGAATAGTGCATTCAGTAATGTAAAGCGTCTTTGGGTGTCTTGAAAAGCGCTATATAAAACTGATGCGTTATTATTAATACCCTGTTCTCCAAAGTCAACTCCAGGATTGGTTTTCTTTATTGCAATAAATCATACTCTGCAAAATACTTGTTGGCTGAAATGTCAATTCTTCCAATATTCAATTATGGCGACATTATCTATAGAACTGCTGATTAGAGCCTCCTCATGAAGCTGGATGTTATCTACCATGCTGTTATACCCTTGTTACTAGTGCCCCCTTCAGCATGCATCACTGTGACTTCTATACTCATGTCAACTGGCCATCACTTCACTCCTGGATGCTGATCTATTGGTATAAGTTTATTTATAAAACCTTGTGCGGTAAAACCCCTCCTTACCTTAACTCTTTACTCATTATACATGACGGTAATCACAAGTTACGCTCCACTCACTACATTAACTTACTCATACAAAAAGCCTCTTTGGCCGTTCTGCATTCCAGTTTGCAGCTTCTAATGGCTGGAACCATTTACAACAGGGGTGGTTTAAACCTTTTAAAGATCAGAACAGCAGGAAAAATAGCCATGGTAAACATTCATTCAGATCAGACGGAAAAACGTGGGGGTTATGCGGCGTAATTAGTTTCAGGGAAGACTTGATAAATGGTGGCAGCAAAACGGAACTGGACGGTGGCAGATACAATGTTTTTGTTAGAAACTGATTGAATGAAGGACGTAAGTCATGTAAATACAACCGATCGTGATGTGATACTTTATCAATTTTCATGTAAGCATATCAGCTGGAATCTGTGATCAGTTAGATAAAATGTTTCTCCGTGTAAACGTAGTTTGTGTATCCTGATAATGTTTTTCTCTGGACAGGCAGTTCAAGCCCAAGAAGACGGAGATCATCATTGATTTTACCTCCATTAACCACTCTGGAAGGATTAACTCTGCAGACAAGTAAAGATAAAGCTGACTGAGGAAAGAGAAGAATTTAACAGGACTCTTGGAAAACTTGCCGTCCTTTCTCATCTTTTCTATGTTCTCAGCAGGAAGTTTTCAGATGGTTTGGACAGACTCCTTCATTCTGTTGCAGAGCCTCTTAGTGTTCTTTTCCTTTGGGTCCAGTAATGTACAAGGCTCCAGTAGAGACTGTCTGTCTGATATTTTAATCAGCAAATGTTTTTTAGAAAGGTTTGGGAATGAAGATGCTTTCCTGACACAAATGTGTGGAATACTTCTTGTTTAGGTAGCAGCTGTGGATAAATTATTAAGTTACACTTTATAAGTATCCAACTTCCTAACCCTTAAACCTAGTACCGTACTGATTTAATTTTTAACTGGTATCATATTTCTTAATGTTGTTTCCAGCTTTTCCTTTCAGGTTTATCCCACCTGTCTATAAACAGTAACTTTCCTGTCATGTTGAGTCTCTTCTGTACTGAGGTCCACTGCAGAGGTAATCTATTCACAAATGTCTCACTATGCTATGTTGAGGAGGTGAGACATTTTTCTGACAATTAACAGTTTTTGTTTTGAATTTATGATTATACCACACAGTTTTTACATAAACATGTTTGTACAGAAAACTGGAGAAAATTCCTTCTTTTAACAAATTATTTACTCTGGATGTGTATTAATGTCAGTGATCAGCATTCTGTCAACCATGTCAACGGTGTGCTTCAATAAATCTGGGATCACATGATTACTATTTTCATTATTTTGAGCATTACTTTGTTTTTATACATATTTTTCATTTGGTAAATGGCTTGTACTTATATAGCCCTTTCCAGCCGTACATCTACAGCCCCAAAGCGCTTTACACTGCAGACATTCACACATTGAATGTCGGCAGCTGCCATGCTGCAACTGGGGGTTCAGTGTCTTGCCCAAATACACTTTGGTGGACACAGGAGGAACTAGGGCTCGAACCACCGACCTTCTGGTTCATGGGCAAACGCTCTTAACAGCTGAGCGACCTTCATACAGTATATTTCATATATATCAAATACCTCAAATTAATTCAATGCAACAACCCATGACTTTCAGCACAATGACTCATTTACTTGAGTCAGGTGTGTTGAAGCAGGGAAACATGGAAAACCTGTAGGAATGCAGCCCTCGAGGACCGGAGCTGGACATGCCTGCTCTACACCATCACACCAGCAGCAGCGTGAAGCGTTAATCCAAGGCAACAGGGATCCATGCTTCCAAGATGTTTCCAGCAGATTCTGAGCCTGCCATCTGAATGTGGAGCTGAAATGGAGACTCATCAGACCAGGCAACGTTTCTCCATCCTCTATTGTCCAGTTCTGGTGAGTCTGTGTGAATTGTTGCCTCAGTTTCCTGTTCTTAGCTGACAGGAGGGGCACCCGGAGTGGTCTTCTGCTGCTGTAGCCCATCTGCTTCAAGGTTGGACGTGTTGTGTGTTCAGAGATACTATTCTGCAGACCTTGGTTGGAACCAGAGCTGAAACTGACTTCCTGTTGCCTTTCTATCATCTCCAACCAGTCTGGCCATTCTCCTCTGACATCAACACTGGACATTTTCTCTTCTTCATACCATTCTCTGGAAACCCCAGAGATGGTTGTGTGTTAAAATCTCAGTAGTTCTGCAGTTTCTGAAATACTCTAAGTCTGTCTGGCTGCCCCACCTCCATCTTGAAAGTAGTTTATGAAACAGAGGAATAAAGGAGAGATCCATCAGTAAATGGTTCCTTTGTTGCTGTTTGACTTAAAAGGGGGTAAAAAAAGAGAAACTTTATACAAATTTAGTTTTATTGTTTTCTGTGGAGTCCAGATTATACTCGACATCCTTCAGACACAACACAATAAAACGAAGACTAGTTTCAAGGATTTTTATTCTTTACTGTAGAAACACTGTACATAAATGACTTCTCTCTGAGACTAATATTGATGTACGGATAAATGGAATTTGTCACCCTTAAAACCAAAGAAACCAGGAAAAATCTTCAACTCGTCTTTAGTATCTGGGAAAAAACTCGATTGGTCACATATGATGTTAATAGTGTAAAATTTCTGCGCTTTCCTTTAAAATGATTGAAGTTTCCCTCCAAACTTTGTAAACACATGAACACAGAAAATTCCTCTAAAAAGAGCACAGAGACCCACAATCAATGAAAAAACATCCACATCAATTTTTGATCCATTACTGTCACCGATGGCGATGCTCCTTTACGAGAGCAAAAACAAACCTGTTGCTATGACAACACGTTTCTATTGCAAGCAGTTTACTACGACCTGACTGACAAAAGCACGAGGTCTATGATCACATTCTGTAGGAGGCCTTCAATGATACCAGCGTTGTCCAGGACTGAAGAGGCCACAGAGCCAGCCAGGTTACCATGGTGACCTTGCCATCACACACCATGTTCTGCATGAGTTTATAGACCTTGTTACAGCACAGGGGATTGAGGCGGAGTAATTTTAGATCATTGTAAGAAAAGAAAAGACAATTCAGAGTTTGTATTGAGATCATATCATGGTCCGTTCTGTGGTGGGAGTGTAATCAGTGGTAATAGTGGTATACATGTAGGTAATAGTATGTTAACACTTTAATTTTTGTCTCCTTTTTCTCTGAAGCAAATGCAAATTTGTATATAAAAACAAAACAAACAGAACCCCCCTCAGCATGGAAGGTTGTCATCCTTTTTGTGCCTGTCTCTCTTTGAGAGTCCACAACAGGTCCATTTAATGGCTTCAGCCAAAAGTCCGAGGTCACTCCTGGGCTCGGACAGACATGTTACCTGCACAGACGCTTTACAGCATGCAGGCTTATCTGCTCCATCTAGAACCGGACTACTTCCTCTAGTCCCACTGTTTGACAGATAGCACACGGACATGGCAGTCAGGGACGGCCTGCTTACCAGAGAGAGGTGGAGGGGCATGCAAAGAAAGAAAGAAAGGAAAAAGAAAGGGATTGGTGAAAAGAAAGCTGTTCCAGGCTCAAGTCGGTTGTGTCGCAGTGATCGTCCATCAGACTGAAAACCAGAAATGTAAGATACCAGGAGCCTGTGGTGGTTTTCCAGGTAAATGGTTGACATCTTTTTTGTGTTAAAACTGAACTGTTAGAGTTTATCAGTCCGGGGGGAAGGGTGGTTTGTTCCCGCCGTGTTACCTCCTCCCAATCTCACTCTGCCGTAGGAACTGGATGTTGTTGGCGCTGTCGGCCAGTTCAGGGTACTGCTCTATGGACAGGACGTAGTAGCCATCGTAACCCAAAACCTTCCCACTGCTCAGCAGCTGCCGTTTCTCCCCCTCCGTCCACAGCCGGACCCCCTCCTCTCCATCTCTCACGCGCTGCTGCTCGCGAGCCCAGGCATTAGCCAGGGCCCTCTGCCTTGCCTGCTCCAGGATTCGAGCTTTCTCCTCGTCCAGTGTTGTCCCGTAGCGCACATGTAGAGCCAGAGCCCCAAACTGCAGCTCCACATCAGCAAACCGCCGCGTCCTCCCGTTCATCACGGTCGTAGACTGGGACACGGTCACGTTTACGCCGTTTTCCAGGGACTTCCTGCCTGAAGTCAGCCGCAGCGCGCTCAGGTCATTCTCTGGCAGGCTGGTCTTGATGAAGTAGTGGGTGTCCCTTCCCTCCACTGTGAAATGGAGGTCTTCCAGGTAAAAGGCGTTATTCAGAACTCCAGCTACTTTGATGCAGTCCTCGTTGGCGATGTTTAAGGCGTTGGTCACCACGCGACCTTGGACCACAGCAAACATCACCCCTTTTCCGATCAGAGACCTGACAGTTGCAAACCACAGGCAGGGCTTAGAGTGGTCTGAATGCCGTCGGTTCAGCTGGATTTCTGGCATCCGCTCAAAGGACAGGAAAGCTGCAGACTGACGGGTCACCTCCTGCTGGACACCTGAGATGGACTGTGGAGACAAAGAAAAAGTCGCCATTCATCTCTTTATTTATTTTCCAGATTTTATGCTCTAGCTGAATGAGCAAAGGACCAAAAGCTAATTTTAGCTCTCTCTGATGGGTCTATTGCTTGAATTTAGTTGCATTTTTAAAGGGACACACCACCATTTGGGCAAATATGCTCATGTTCCACCTCCACTTGAGTTAAACAATTGAGTTTTACCTTTCCACTGTTCATCCAGCCGTTCTGAGTCTGGCGACCCCATTTGTGGCTTTAGCTTAAAATGAATCACTGAATAGGATCAGACCATTAGCACCTAACTAGCTAGCATCACGCTAAAGAGTTAATTAACTCTGGTAGTTTTCACATTTAAAAGTTGTCTCTTCTCAAGGGGGAAAATGTAATGACATTAACAGAAAATTAAACAGGGCGGTTTCCTGGACTGATCAGACATGGAACTACACTCTCATTCAAGCGTAACAATCAAGAAACATTGTGAATGTTCTACGGCACAGCAGCTAAAAATGGTCCCAGCAATAGGTGTTGAGTTGGAGCCAGCAGAAAAATTCATCTGTGACTGGAGTTAACTGTGTGATTAGCCATGGTTCTGTACGTTGTAAAGGGTTCTGATAGTAAGTCAAAGGTGTACTTTACTACCATTTTCATAGAATTCTGGTAGATCCTTCAGGGACTGTGTGAAAACAACTGATTATTACGCTGGAATCAGAGCGTAGTTCCATGTCTGAGCATTCAAAACTACCCTATTTCATATTATGTTAATGTCATTACATTTATTTTTTTTTTAGGTAGGATTTTTGGAATATAGTGGCCACTTTGACAGTGGCTGGACAGGAAAGAGCAGGGAATGACACGCAGCAAAATGTAGTAGTAGACTCCGACCTGGACCGCCTGCAAGCAAGGAACGGCAGCCTCTGCATATGGGGCGGGTGCTCAACTCTTTGAGCTACACACCGCCACACTGTCATTACATTTTCTACCTTGAGAAGAGAGAACTTTTAGAAATCCATATCATTCTGATCTGGATTTCAGATTTTGAAAGACTGGGCCCAGGTGATCAGCTTTGGTTTGGAGGAAGGAGAGAGGAAGAGAAGAAATGGATGAAGGATGAACGTTTGCAGATGTATCATCTGAGTGGCATGCATGTAATGAAACCACCTGACATGAGTTTTTTAGCTGCTTGCAACGTTACTGATTCACAGGACGGGTGTATCCAGTTTAGTGCTGACCGGTATTCGGTATGAACCGGTTTACCGCCCAGCACTAATTCAGTTTTTAAACTTCTTGAACTAAAGACTTGATGTAATCTGATGAATCATGCAAACTCATTTATTCTCTTCTCTTAGTTTTCTTTTGAGACTAAATTAGTTCAGCCCATATTTTATTCCACTTATTTGGTTCATGTTACATCCTGTGCTCACAAAAAGATCATTTTCTATTCTACATTTTCTACTCACATGTAGAATCTGATATAGGATTCATGTATCAAATCTGATATTTGCCCTGGGTGTGATACAGGTTGTGGGTGTGTTTTTGCAATACATACAGGCAGGTCATCCCACAGCTGGCTCTTTTTCATCTCCAGTGATGGCTGTGTCAGGTCAAACTTAGGAATGGGGAATCCGGGGATAGCGTTATGGAGATGAAAGCCAAATGTGACCAGCCAGATGTTAACATCTGTAGAGAAAGAGACAGAGATGGGAAGATGAAGCATCTTTCTGCTGTAAAAACTTAAACCTAAAAACTGAACGTTTAACATGAAATCATCTTTATTTGAGTCCAACATGTATCCGATCGCAGTAAAATGATAAGTAACTTTTATGATGACCCTTTTCTCACCAGCCAGATGTGAAAACTTATATGGATCTTCTGCACGAGGCATCTGTCTCTGTTGGTCACTTGATCAATAATAATAACAATAACATGATGACAGTATTTATCTGTTAGCTAAACATTTAATGAGGAGCTTTTTCATCAATGCATCTAATGATGACCTCCTTGATGTTTTGCTCATGTTTGTATTTAACCTGGACATGTTCTCTAAGATGCTGTTCAGACCTTGGGCCAATACTGGTCCTGGGCCAATCTCAGGGAAGAGAGTTCCCTCCAGCGATGGTTCAACTCTCTGGATAACATTCAGCCAACACAAAATCTGACTGACTGAGATTTGTATAAATGATTGTAAACAGGACTCAAGTGAATCTGAGATGTCTGAATAATCAAATAGTTCAGTTGACTGAATTTATAGAAAGATCTACACAAGTCTAGTATTTTTCTTTATCTGACTGCATGACATAAGCTACATTTAATTACAGACAGCGCTGAACTGAAACCTCATCACAGGTGGTCAAAGAAATTGGCTATTACACCCTTTATGAACTTTCTACTCAACAACAAATGTTATCTAATTGAGAATTGCTTCCTCAGCTTTCCTACCTTTGGTAATTAAACTGAATTGAACTGAATCATGAGTGATATAATGAGCCATTTGCAGTTCCACCGTCGCAGCCATGTGTACTTGTTTACCTGTAACATACTCTTTGACCTGATGAATCTTGCTGATGGGGTTGTTGCCTCGGAACATGTACAAGTTGAAGGGCTGAGGGTCTTTACCAACACGAGTCCATGTGCTGATGTCAGGAGTTGTCCATCTTTATTGAAATATAATAACAATGATCAGATTTGACAATTACAAGCAACACAGGCAGTGTTTGTTATACTTGGACTGAAAAAGAGTAAAGCAGTGGTGGAGTGTTCACCTTCCTGCAGGAATGTCGTAGTCTCTGTCTCCAAAGTGCAGCAGTTTTGTCAGAGCATCATAAAGACCTCCATGAAAGCCGATCACCAGCACAAAGTCTGGGTTGGAGTCAAAGTAAACCTCTCCATACGCTGTGTACTGTACCTACAAAGCCACAGACACAGATGATCTGATGTGGGTACACCCTTTACTTTCTGTTTTTTGTCCAAGAGGAAACAATCGTACCTGTTTTAGCAGCAGCCCATTGTTACTAAAGACAGCCAGAGGAGTCCCAGTGTTGTCACACGCAATATAAAACTCTTCTCCACTGCTGATTTCCATGGCAAACACGTGACCCTGACATGGCAGACACATACAGACAGGTTATTTATTACTGCTCCAAAACAATTACTGAATAATGATTAATTAGTCATCAATCATTACCTGCTGCTGCAGCCCGACACTCATCACTATGAAACTATCAGTTTGATACTTCAAATAATATAGCATATGATATAGAATATAATAAAACTTTGTTACAGCAGCAAACAAACAGGAGTAGATGTATATAAAGGCAGACTTTATGCAAATAAATTATTTATTCTGATAGGAATGGCTTACTATGACAATAAAACTTGATGCCTGTTACATAATCCTGAGTCAAACATGTAGCTTCTAAATAAGATCATGTTTTATAGTGAAACTCTTTTAAAGCATGTAGCATGGCATAACATGTAACAACTGGTTTACTTTGTAAATCACTTCCACCTCCAAAACAGATGGGGGTTCAGTGGTGAGCAGATTCCCTCTCTGTTCAAACGCATTTATGGCCAAGAACAGCCATTTCTAAATGTGTGTTCTCCAACATTTGTGTTTTCAGTTTCCAGGACCACGTTTTGCACATAACTTTGTAACTGGCTATGGTTTGTATTTTGAGATCTAATGATGATTCTGATGTTGGTTCATTGTTAAATCCGTCAACGTGTTCCAGGTCAGTGTATGTTTTCATCATTGGATTTCCCGTTTAGAGGGGAGAATGAAAAAACTAAACAAGAGCCTTTATTTGATTTTTGTTTTCAAATGAAAAAACTAAAAAAGGGATATGAGGCATTTCTTCCTTCTAACTGTTAAAATGGAATTGACAAGAAAAAGGTTTGCATACTTTCATTTTGTATATTACCGCATGATTGTACCTTTCTCGCAACATCCAAGCAGAAATTTCTGCGAATGACAGACCTGGCTTTGCCCTGTCAACAATCATTTCTGAGTTGGGTTCCAAAGACATTTTACTATGTTAAACAGTTTGTTAACATCCAGCGATCTGCCCAACTCAACCCCAAAAACCTTGTTTCCACCAAAGGGTCTGGGACATGATGGTTTGGTGTGATTTGGTTAAGTAAATTTTGATCTCTGTTCCGTTTCTATAACCAACCTACCTGGTAGGTGGGCTATAAGCTGGAAAGCAATACATGAGTGTGCTACATGACAGCGTGATAACATAGCATCGCAACATCTTCCTTGAATTCTAACAAAGAAGAATATGACCCAGAAACAAAGCAGGAGAATGGTGAACATCCAGAAGTGGTCTTTCTTCGTGGCTTTAAACAACAAAACATAAAAACACTGTATATTTAGCGTATATTCTACATGGCGCCTTCGGCCAATCAACTAATTCCAGTTTGCCAAGCCCCACCCTTTATCTGTAAGATTGGGGTCCCAGAAAAAGTAAAACTCAGATCTGTATTATGGTATAAGTCCTGTGCCGAGCCGGGCCCATTTGATGGAAACTGGGCTTTATTAATAACCACAAAGGCCCCTTCCAGCAAAGAGCCTCTGCATGATTCATCTACATAAACCCACACTTCCTTTCTGAAGTATTTATATTTTATATGTTAGTGATTGTAATATTTGTTCTGAAAACTTTCAAACCAAAATCGGGCCATTTTCTAGAATTTTGGTTAATTTCATTTTTTGTATGGGTAGAGGCAGGGGCCGATACCGGGTCGCATCCCGGACCTGCTCGCGGCTCGTACCGGGGTCCCCAGACGCATCGCGGGACGCGGGTCTTTTCGACCCAGTAAGGGGACCACGAGGGTTAGGAGTTAGAAGGAAAAAATGCCTCATATTTAAATTTCTAAGTTTTTCTTTAAGAACCAAAAATCAAATAAAGGCTCCTTTTTTTATATATATAACACATATCATGTTCCCATCTGGGACTGGTTTTTATCTGTCATTGTGATCCCACTCTAGGAAGGTTTTTTACAACATGAGAATAATTGAGATGATGCTCGACCGATGCTATCCTGTAATCAGTGAGTCCTGGTGAATGGCAGCTAGAGGCAGGATGAGGACAAATTGCAGATTTTATACTAAGCTTAATATACAAATGCATCATGATGTAAACTATTTATAGCCCAGTTTGTATTTTTTCTTTCATTTACAGACTGCAGCATCTGACAGAAAGACTGCTCTCTAAACCAAGAGCAACTGGAAGAAAAGAGATGTGATTCTATATGTAGCTAGAAATATAACTGCAGAGAAAAAGCTTCTGCAATCATAAAGCAAATGTTAGATATAATTTAACCTCAGTCGCCTCATTTAACCTAATCACTGCCGTGTTTTTACTGAAAATAATTCGTTATTTCTAGCAGCATGGCCGACACACAAAGACTTAACATTCATGGCAGCTACCTGCAGATCGTAGTAGAAAGATGTGATCTCAGAGCTGGAGTGGTTATAGACATGGGTGATCCTGGTGGGGTAGTTCAAGTCAGAGTAGAAGAACTGAAGGTGTTGGCCCAGACTGTTTCTAGACGCTACGCGCCGACCCAGTCCATCATAACGGTACTGGATGGTCCAACTGGCTGCTTTACTGTAGATGCGAGTCAGAAGACCTGAAAGGAAATAACAATACGATGTGTTCAGAGTGAAGGAGGATCAGAGACTTGGATCAATGTTATAAATTATTATAAAAACACGAGACATGTTTGAAATGGTCGAATCTCAAACTAAAAGCAGGAATAATTTCATTTGTAAAGATGAACTTCCCACCTTTGGAGTTGTATTCAAATATCTCAGCTCCTCTCTGTCTCAAGAATCCATCTTCATCCAGCCTGTACTGAACGTCTCCTAGCCGAGTGATTCTGTCCCTCAGATCATAGCGCAGCGGTGTTAACCGGCCGCTGTTTCCAGGGTTCAGCAGGTGCAGGTTTCCATTCAGGTCATAATTATACCTTGGTAGCAAAAATCATCATATTTACCTCTAACATCAGATATGGATGGAGTATTTTCCAGTTCAGCTAAATGAGCTGACCTACCTCCACATCAGCTTCTCATTGAGGAAGACCGTCTGCAGCTGTCCATCAACATCATACTCATAAGCATATTTGGTTGTGTTGGCAAACGGTCCTATCTTGATCTCACGCTTGGTGACCCGGCCCATGTTGTCGTACTGAATGGTGATCCAGTACATCAGAGACCTGAAGATCTCATACTGGATTTCCTTGATGCGACCGTGCTGGTCAAAGTGTTTGGTGTAGGTCATTACTGCTGTTGATATGATCTGAGACAAGCGGATACACATGCAGGGAATCAGTCACATCTTTCCTACAGACAGGAAATCCTGCTGATGAGATTTGCAGGGACAATATATTCACACAACAGACATTATCACAGGTATTTCATTCCAGAAGATACAGGCTGCTTCTTTAGAACACACAGAATAGCAGATGAGGCTCTACGCTGTGTCGAGAGTGAACAAAAAGCTAATCACAAATATGTTCACGTGCACAGTTTGGGTTACCACATATATCAGCAAGGATTCGTGTGGGAGCATCTGGCCAAGAAGACAGAACAGTCTCTCGCAGATTGACAATAACGTATTCCTTTCCCAAAAGACTCAACAAGTTTATCTAGTCATTGGAGCCAAACTGTCTTGGGACTGTTAGTTGAAAGTGTTTTCACTCTCACCAGAAGTCAGAGTCTCTCCAGAATGCTGTCAAGACTTGCTGCTTGGACTCTCCAACAGCCACAACACTTTGCAAATCTTCTTACCAATAAATTCAACCCAACATGCATTCCCTTTACCACCAAATAGATCATACCTATTTTCAGACATGCGCTGCAATCCTGACATTTTCTCCACACTTACGAGATAGATTTAGTCCATAACTGAGCCCATTTTAGAGCAGAGCAGATGTATGAATGGAAACTTAACAGTGAGTAAATTTACAAGTCTATAAATAGATTTCTACTTATACTGCTTTAATGTGTCCATAAACATGTTGTGTTGATACCAAGAGAAAAACTGCTTGATCAAGCTGCAATGGAGCTTTATCAGCCGCCATTGGCAAAATAATGCAGTTCAGAGAGTTTACTCTGGGGGCGGTGCGTGGCACAGTGGGCTGGACGCCCGCCCCATGTGCAGAGGCTATAGATCCTCACTTGCAGCCGGTCCAGGTTCAATTCCCAGCCTGGGAGCCTTTGCTGTGTGTCATTCCCTGCTCTCTCTGACCCCTTTCCTGTCAAGCATCTTTCATATAAAGGCCACTACAGCCCAAAAAACCTTAAAAAAAGGAGAGTTTATTCTGGCTGGTGTTGGTTTACTGATTAGAAGTCTTACCTGATTGATATCATAATAGATGACTCCAAATTTTCCAAATTGCTCCACTTTCCCAGATATGTCATCAAACTGATAGAGATCGATTGGCAGAGGAGTCTCATTGATGACGGCCTGCATGCTGGTGACCCTGAAGCTGTTGTCGTAGGTGTAGTCAAAACGTGCGTTCACCATCCCATCCTCGCTAAAGCGGAATATTTGGCGGTCAACCAGCGGGCCGATTTGGCGATAACGGATGGAGCAAATGAAGCCTTCGCTTTGCAGGTTGACAGTTTTAAGGACGCCAGCAGTCTCATCGTATGTGAAACTGACTCGGGTTGAGTCATAAAGGATCTCCGCCAGCTTGTTCTGATGACACAAACACAACATTAAGATGATAAGACAAACATGTCTTAAGAAGAATTAACCTTTTGGATGCAAGACCTTCATCCAGGATAAGCTAAACTGGTATATCTGTTGGTTGTTCTCTAATGCAGTTAGTCAATAATTAATGCCACCTTAAGACTATGTTTCTTTACCATTTCAAAAATGGTTAGCTACATATCAAGGTAAGTTGATCTATACAGTGCATTTCATACCTTAAAGCAGTTCAATGGGCTTTATATAATAAAACACAGAGAAATACAAAGAGTAAAACAATTAAAATCATGTTAAAGGTTGAATATGGAGCAATTTAATAAAAAGCTATATTTTTTAGAAAATAATACCTCAACGGGGCGTTTAGAG
>JAPMNP010724102.1:0-11107 GCA_029874935.1 Atherina boyeri | reverse complement strand
GCAAAACATATTTGTCTGCGCTCAGAACGGTCCTCTGTTCGCTCAACAATGAGGCTCAAAAATAACGCCATACCAAGCCAGGCCACAGGTCCAAAACCTCAGAGGAAGAAAAAAAACATGCTGGAGCAAGCTGTTTTCTTAGCTGCAAATCAGAGTCCGATGCTCAAGTGAGTGGTGCACGAAAAAGGAAAGTGGTAACGGGTAACATGATACTTCCACATATGCAGGGGGTGTCGAGGGAGGAGGACCAGAGACATCCATTACTGCAGCCAAAATCCTGATGAGGATTTAAACACTACCTTCTGAACAAACAGACCCCTGACACGAAAGACATACATGCTGCATCACACATCCACTGGCACACTAGTATGTGCATGATGGCTCATGTGGTCAAACTGAATTATGTAGATAACCTTGGTCCACATTTCTCAGGTCTTGAGACAAGAGTGTCAGAACAGTGTCACTGTAGGGGTGCACCGGATGGGCCAAGGGACAAACCTGCAACCAGTTGAATTCTTAAATGCCCAAAAGGTCATGTTGCAAAATGATACAAACCACAAAAGGTCCCACTTCAAGCAAAAGATTTAGAATTCTATGCATGTCTAAACTGAAACAAAAATGCTTGTGGGTACATCTGCACTATATGTTTGGCATCTCCTATTTTAAACTAGATATTTTTAATTCTTGTATACCGTACATTATGACAATAGGGCATTGTGAAACATTTCTAAGATTAAAAATGTATAATTTTGTATTCTGAGTAGGAAAAAATAAAAATACAAATGCCAAGATTGGCAGTTTTGTGGATATAGACTGCATGGGACTGTTTGCACATCCTGATGGACTGACATTAACCAAGTGTCAGACATAAGTCACAGAGGAGGTTTTCGCTCCATTTTTGCCTCTGCCAGTTTTAGATAAAGTACAGTTTTGGAGTATCCAACACAACAAGCATCATAATGGTAACTCAATTTGTGAAGATGGTCAAGCATTTCATGCAGGATGTCACAACTTCAAAATACTGTTATACAATAACCTTAGGGCTTTGAGGAAAAGGCTGGCTTGTGTGCTTTGAACTGCGTATGCATACCTACCAGGATAGTCACATGGACATGGGTGTGTCAACGGTGTGTGGGATAAGCAAGAGATGGAGCCATTTAATCACACAAACTGTGTTCCTTTGTCAGCTACAATGACCCCATTCAAAGTAACATTTGTTCACAGGAGAGGAACAATTGTGCAATGTCATACAGACATCACGGAAACAAATGTTTGGGCCAGTAAGTGAAAGCAAAAACTCCAAGTTTATTCATTTCTTGCCAATTTTTCCTCCAAAAGCTTCCCTGAAGACAAGTGTTGGACTTTAACCACTTCATCACAGTTTTATGTGAGGAATGAAATAAACTTCTGCTCAACAAGGGTTTAGTGAGTGATGGGAGAACAAAAAGCATGTAATTGAGAACAAATTATCTTGTCTGCACTGATATGAACAAACTATCCAAATGATGACTTATTCCAATAATATCTGGTGCTACTTTTCTTGCTTCAAAAATCTATTTTTGTCTATAATGATACCAAGAAAGGTTGTGTTTTTTGTA
This sequence comes from Atherina boyeri, assembly GCA_029874935.1. Taxonomy (NCBI): domain Eukaryota; kingdom Metazoa; phylum Chordata; class Actinopteri; order Atheriniformes; family Atherinidae; genus Atherina; species Atherina boyeri. Next base: position 9,509 of record JAPMNP010724102.1, on the reverse strand, counting down.
ATTGTAACAGTGTCTCCCAAAGGCAACTGAACTAGGCTGCTCCACATCGATTTATGCACTAAAAGGAACTTTGTAATACTGATTGTATTCTGTGTGGTATGTATTTGTCACAGTTCAGAATGTATAATCAAGGGGAAAAATGGTTTGAATAAAGCTAATCCTTTTTTTTTTAAAAAGGTGACACAAAATTGGTCAAGTTCTTAAACCAACTTTATGTGCCACTTTCTGACAGATTAAATCACGTGGGACAGCGCACAGATACCCACAAAAAAAAAAGAAATTGAGAGGCTACGTGTTAGACAAAAAAAATATTTCCAATTTCCAAAAAATACGAATGTTGCTAAAATGTAAATATAACTATTTCTAATTATTTCTAAATTTATTACTTAATATTTTATTCAAACTACATCAAAAACTTATCAAATATTCTAAAAAGACATATTTTACCCTTTTATGATAAAAATGACCTCATATTGGATTTCTTGCACCAAATTATCTAAAATAATCTGAAACAGGACCATGATACCACCATGTAGTATCCTTTCTTCCCTTAACAACACTCTGTAAACATCTGGAAACTGAGGAGACCAGTTAATGAACTTGTGGGAGAGGAATGTGTTCCATTATGTTTAATGTAGGAGTCTAGCTACTGTATTCAATTAGGCTGGGTCTTCTTTGTTGTTGTCTATTTGGATGGGTAAAATGTTTTCATCAGAGTTGTCATTCTATAGAGGATTAATTTTACGTTGAAGAACATTATTCAGAATCTCTCCACAACTAGAAGGGAAACTTTCTTTTTTTCTTTTTGCAGATTGTTTAACCTCTACCCTTCTTTACTTCTGGGAGACTCTGCCTCCTTCAGGTGCTCTTTATATACTCAGTCATGTTACTGACCTGTTACCAGTTAACATAATTTGTGACATGTTCCTCCAGCTGTTTCTTTTGAATACAAATTACTTTTCCAGCCTTCCAATGCCCCAACTTTTGAGACATGTTGCCAAATAAAAAATAAATTAATATTTTTCAAGAAATGGTAAAATGTCTAAATGTCTACATTTTAGTTTTTTTCATGTTCTACTCTAAATAAAATATTGGTTTGTGACCATTGTAAATCACTGCATTCTGTTTTTATTTACATTTTACAAACATCCACACTTTTTTTATTTGGGGTTATAGTGACACTTCTAACTAACTTTTCTGAATCCTTGGACTTTCTCAGTAATTTTGGGGAAAATCATACATCTGATCCAGCTTCTATTAAAGTGGTTGTAACCTGATAATTCCCCTGAGTTTATCTGTTTCTCTTTATCCTCAACAGCTATTTTCTCAAACCAGAGAAGGGATCGGTCCAGGTTTGAATATGCCAACAAAATGGCTACGTGCAAAGCATCTCATTCAGACAAGGGAGGTATTTTTGGTTAGAGTGGACATTTTAAGCACTTGCAAACTAGCAGACTGGAAAAACAATCCAAGAATAGCTGATCTGCTGCATCTGGTTTGTGTCGTGACAACATTGCCATGACTCTGGCTCTCGATGGAAGAGACAGGCATGGAAAGCTCCGCTTTAATTCCTGTGTGACAGATTCACTTTAAATAATGCTTTATGTAATACTATGCAATAAACCATGAATGCAATGATTAATTATGGCATCATCCCCAAGAGGCACAGATATCAATTCTGCTCTGACAGAAGAAAACAGACAGATAGATAGTGATTCCATGTCTGTGAGAGTCTGGGAATTATGAAGTATCAGAGACACTGGAATTAATACAGATGAACACATGTAAAACCCTCGTTCTGAAGTAGCTCTAAGTAAATACTCTTCTTTCCGATACAGTTTCTGTGGCCTTAACACTGATGATCATTTTTAAAATAGGTACTTTTCTGCACTACTGCTTCTTTATACAATACAGTGCCTGAGATGAATGAGAAAAGTTTCATTCCTGTTTTACAAATTGTGAAGTGGGAAAGTGACAACAAAGAACAATCTAAAGATGTAACTCCTTTCACATATGAAGGGTTGAATTCAACCAAACCTTGATCAGGTATGTGCTTTAAATATTTCTATCCACATCCAACTGGATGACTAACCAAAAGCTTTGTCTAAATAAAAAAGCAAATCATCAATTCCACTCCAACATACTAAGCAAAAAGGTAGCAGCTTTGCCACACACTAATTTGAGTTTGTTTCTTTAGCAACTCTGAAAAAATACCAATAACCAAACTGCTGGAATTGGATTTACTTACTGACTGTAGTTCCTCTATTTTGAAATGAAAAATTAAACTACCAAATGATTTGCTGTGCTGTTGTGGCAGGGTGATAGGAGAGCCCCAGCCTACCGGGTAAGTCATGCAGGCTAACAATTCGGCCAAAGGGATATCCCTGTGGCCAAGTAGCCATTAGCCGACTGTCACAATGCCTCCAGTTGCTTATGCGCCCTGGCTACTTAAGAAATTTCTCATTTGGGTGTTTCATTCGCAAGGAACAAGTGATTTGAGAGCCCAAAAACACAAACTTTAAGTAAGGCTATTTCTTGACAATCACTGTACCTTAACTTTGGCTTTATCAAAGTTAAGGAGTAAGCTAGAATGCAGCATTTATGGTAAAAAGCAGGTCAGTCATAATTCACACTTCCATGCTCTCTTATGTGCATCAAATCCTTTTTTGAAACAGGGGGGATGAAAATGGAAAGAAAACATATGGGGTTTTTTCTATGTCCACTTTCAAATGGGAATTAGGGGGAAAAGAATGTGAGAATGAGACTAAATTAATAAGCAAACACAAACATTAAATCTGCAGATAGAAGATTAACAAGAAGCAGCCAATATAGATAAAATGAAACAGGACATGCTGTCCATCTACTTTTATAGGAGTGAAAAAAAAGATGCACCCTTAAGTAGGATAATGTGGTCTGTTATGCAAGGAAGTGAGGTGTTCTGTATAGTCACATAAGAGATTGTGTCTCTAATGGATTCTGCAATAGGCTTTTAACTAGTATGCTCTTTAGGAGAAAAAGAATGAAAGAGAGAAAAAAAATTGAGGTGGAGGGTGAGGAAAAGAGGGAGAATGCAATACTGAGATGAATACTAACACTGTTTATGTATCTTTGAATTTTAGTCATTTTGAAAAAGCCGTTGCTGTTTTGAGTCCTGATTAAACTGCCTAAATTCATGTTCCTTCAAGGGGAATTTGTGTTGTGGGTCCCCTGCTTCATTAGACATGTCACATTGGCTCCGGATTCATTTATTAAGCCAAACAGAAATGGAACTGAAGTTGAGGCTGAAGTCATCTGTGTCTCTAAGCTCCCTACAGTAAGACTGACTTGCTGAGCACCATGTTTGGATTGATGAGGTTAAAGAAGCAAGTCCTCATCCACTCTGCTCCTATGTGATTGCAGCTGGCTGATGCTGGGGCACCAGGGAAGGATCAGATTTTTAGATCCCAGATAGAGTCGGAGAAGTAGGACCTCCAAGGCTCTGACTTATCATTACATCTATTTCTCTTTCTTAAATTCCCCCTTCACATGTCCACAGGTCTCAGACCAGCTTTGTACCAACAACAGATATCTACAACATCATGTGGGACCTCGTAAGTGACTAGTATTTGCACTGAAGTCCACTTCAAAATTTACCTGACCATAGTAATGTTTTCATTCTTGGGCGAAAGACCAAAAAAAGAAATACAATAAAATAAAATAAAAAGGGTGATGTAATCAGCTTTGGATGTCATTAAAGCAAATACTATACTATAACAACATTTAAAAAGATTAGAATGACAAGTCCCAGTGTGCAGGCTCAGTCTAAGGTTCTAACTCCAAGTAGGAGGTCCAACACCCCCCCAGTGTTTTCCGGGTGAAACCTAGTTCAGCAGCAGCTCTGGAGGTACTGACAAGTAGAGGAAGAAAGTCCACTGAAGAGCAAATGTATATACACTTATTACTGTAAAGAAAAGTTTTAGTAGTGATGTTGTGGTAAAATGTTAACAAAAACATATTAAGTAGATAGAGCTAATATCAAACAATCTTTGGACAGGAAAGTGCATTTGGATTGTGCATTTGGAGTCATAAAGTATGCAATTAAAACTTGAAGAATGCAACATGGATGAGTATTTGATTTCAGAAAAGAGGTAGAAAACATGATAGAAATTAGGTCAAAGTGAAGAGAATCCTTCAAATCAAAATTACCAATTAAATGCACCCCAATTTGAAAAAAAAGAAAGAAAAAGAGTGAAGAAAAACACACTAAACTAAAAGAAAACTTTTTATAATAAATAGCTGTAGAGACAAACTGACTTGGCTCCGTTATGGATAATTCGTCAGTGTCACGTTCCAGGCCACCATTGCTGCACACTGTCTCTTCTGGGATACTGTGTGAATTGCAGCATTCCTAGGGTCTCCCAGGTCATTTCCACTAATGAGCGGCCGACCAGTGGCTTCAGGCCAGTACCGGGCCAGCTCCTCAACAGTCCAAAACAAATAAACTGAGGTCCATTTAACCAAACATGCTGCTCAAGGCCATACAAAAGGAGTGCAAGCACTGGATCAATGTTGCACCACTGACACAGAAATAAAATCTCAGAACATTTACATACCGCTCTTTGTGGGTCAGTCATTATTTGTGTTGGAGGCCAGACACAGTGCCTTGTATAAGTATTCACCCCCTTGGCTTTTTATTTATTTTGTTACATTACAACCTGTAAATTAAACATTTTTTAATCTGAATTTCATTTGATTGATCTGCACCATATAGTCTAATTTGGTAAATTGAAATGAGAATAAATTTGTATATATCTTTTTTTTATGAAAAACTGAAAATGAGTGAGTGCATAAGGGTTAACCCCCTTTGCAATGAAGCCACAAAAAAGTTCTAATGCAACCAATTCAGAAGTCACACAATTAGTAAAATTAAGTCCATCCGTGTGTAATCTCAGTGTCACATAGTCTGTCAGTGTATATACACTTTTTCTGTGAGGAACAAGAGGCAAAACCAAAAATTAAAAAAAACATGAAGACCAAGGAGCTCTCCAAACAAGTCAGGGACAACGTTGTTGAGAAGTACAAGTCAGAATGGAGTTCCAAAAAAAAATCCAAATCTTTGATGATCCCCCAGAGAACCATCAAATCCATCATCATCAAATAAAAGAACATGGGACCACAACAAACCTGCCAAGAGAAGGCTGGCCACCAAAGCTCACTGACAGAGCAAGGAGGACATTAGTCAGAGAGGCAACACATAGACCAAAGGTAACCCTGAAGAGCTACAGATTTCCACAGCAGAAACTGGAGTATCTGTCCATAGCAACACAATAAGCCATACACTCCACAGAGCTGGGCTTTATGGAAGAGTGGCCAGAAAAAAGCCATTACTTAAAGATAAATATAAGAAATAATGTTTTGAGTTTGACAAAAGGCATGTGGCAGACTCCCCAAATGTATGGAGGAAGGTGTTCTGGTCAGATGAAACTATAATTGAACTTTTTGGCCACCAAGGAAAACGCTACGTCTGATGAAAACGTGAAGAACACCATCCCCACAGTGAAACATGGTGGTGGCAGCATCATGCTGTGGGGATGTTTTTCAGCAGCAGGGACTGGAAGACTGGTCAGAATTGAGGGAGATATGGATGGTGCGAAGTATAGGGACATTCTTGAGAAAAACCTGTTTCAGTCTGCCAGTGATTTGAGACTGAGACAGAGGGTCACCTTCCAGCAGGATAATGCCTAAGCATACTGCCAAAGCAACACTCAAGTGGTTTAAACAGAAACTTTTGAAGGTGTTGGAATGACCTAGTCAAAGCCCAGACCTTAATCCAACTGAGAATCTGTGGTCAGACTTTAAGATTGCTGTTCACCACCAGAACCCGTCCAACAAGTTTTCTGTTATTTTGACACATGTGTTGTTTGCTCCCCAATAATAAAAAAAAAAAAATCACATCTTCAAAGTTGTAAGCATGTTCTGTAAATGAAATTATACAAACCCTCAAACAATCTACCTCAATAACAGGTTGTGAGGCAACAAAATATGAATACTTTTGCAAGGCACTGTAAATGAGAAGATTTTGTAACATAGAGCTGACACGCTTTAGCGTTAGGAAATTACAATGATGCATTTTCAAGTTATAAAAATACCTGTGAGGACGTGAACTGGCCAGACTGGGATACTGTGGCAATAAGCTCAGGCTGCCCTTCAAGCCACGAAATCTTCAACGGATTACCACTCAGGCCACTTTCATTCTTAACAGCCAGCTCCTGAAAGGAATAAAAAAGAAAGATTATCTGTTAGTTAATATTTACATGTTTACATAGAAGTTAAAATCCCACATTTACAACTGTGTTTATTTTTTATTGTGAAGGTGGACTATTTAAAAGTTTTTCAATAATGTTTAAATGTTTAAGGCAGGCCTAAAGATTCCATCTCAATTACCCAAGAAGATTGTGAGGCCAAAAGCAACTAATATCAACATAAGAATGCATTATTTGAGGCTTTAACTATCAACTAACTCTGTCTGCTCAAAGAATCAGATTTATGCTCAGTGGGATGAAAAATCAAGTTGACCAGCTTATCCTGTGATTTTAATGGGAAGACCACCAAGCCATGGAGGTTTAGGGCTGTTCACTTACTAGTAGAACTAAAGTTTCAGGAGTAACAGCAGTCAATGGATGCTCAGTGGATTCATTTTGTACATAGCTGCTGTTGTAGAGTTTAAGATTACTGCCAACCAAATCAAACCTTTACCTGACGCAGCTGGGATTAAAGGATCTATCATTACACCATTGTGGTTGCCAAACAAAAGGCCAGAGTCTTTTTGTGTTTGTTTTAGTTAGAATAAACTGTTAGACTAGTTAATGTGGTCCACCTGAGCTGATCTGAGATGTGTCAGTCATGGTGCTGTGCAGACAGACCTTTTTTTCCTGTTTTTTTTTTTTTTTTAGACCTAATCTTATTTTGTCATTATTGTTTCAATCATCTGTGTTTGGCTGACGAGTTAAAAAAAACATTTTTCTGTGACAGGAGCAGTCTTTTTTTTCACTTCACTCATAAGTTATCCATCTTATACTTATTTCTCATCTTATACCTGCTTGTGTTGCCAACAAAATTACTGAAATCCAAAAATGTAGTTGACGACTGCATTTCATATAGATGGCATAAATACATACAAACACCTAAAAAAATTTTGGGGCCATGAGTTGGAAAGGAGCAGGGCAATCATTTGGTTAATTTTCCCGAAACAACACTGACGCCATTTTGACCCACACAAAATAAAAATAAAAATAATCAAAATGACTCAAAGTGTTCTGGACCCAAAAATCGTGTGTTTCCAGCCAAAGCTTAATACCAGTTGGATCTAAAGAAGGAACATAGAAACATCACAGACTTACGAGGATATGCTGTAAACCATGAAAACTAACAACCTCCCAGACTGGAGCATGAAACTGGTTTGGTTCTGTGGTTCCCATATAGAACTGTGCGCAAACAAAAACCGAACTGGATCCCTGCTGGTCAAAATGAATCAGAAAAGTTGACAGAACCAATGCCCAGATCCCAGTAGACTGGCAGAAATGTTTTCTGAGAGGAAACCACATGTTGTGCTGAAAGGGAACCGCAACAAAAATTTTAAAAAAAAGTGCACCATCATGACAAAGAGCCTGCGGAGCCAGACAACGGGAACAATGACTCAAGTTCTTCAGTCTAATGGTTTAAATCAGCATAGTTCTCTACAACACAAAATTACTAAAACATCCGTTTAGGTCAGAGACAGTCTTGAGGCTGGGAAGACTATGACTGGTGTCATTCTTAGAAATAATGAAACTCAGCAAGTGGCCTAAGAGTTTGAAACAAGTGGTAAACAAAAGTGGTTTCATCCAAATGTCTCCTTTGGAGATTTTATTATTCAACATGCAAAGTAAGGACAGAAACATTAGGTACTCACAGCTGCTCTCACAGTTGCAAATTCCACCACAGCACTTCCTTTCTTCTTACTCGATACAATCATATTCAAAACATCCCCATACTAAAAGACAAGGGGAGGGAAAAAAAGAGTCAAGTGGAAGAAGAGGAAAGATGCAGAACATTCGAATTAGTATTTCCTTTCACAGTACAATCCATTACCATGAAAACAGAAAGCACATGCAGACTCAAAAATTCAAAACACTGGTGAATGTAACACATTTCTGGAATATGAGTGAGGATTCAAGTAATTCGGATAACATTTTGCAGATTATAAATTTAGGCCTGAGACACTTCTATTACAAAGAGCAATTATATAGCGACTTGGGAAAGTCTGTGGTTTTCGTGGCATCTCAAAAGAGACAGGAACCCCAAATGGATGTAAATTATTCTAACTCTTTGTTAACTGAAAAAATATTTATGATCTTAATCCCCTTGTCACAGATAAATTGGGCAATTAAATAAGCAGGGCAAAAAGCACCTTAACCTATTTCTGTTCAAGAACAAGGAACAGAGAAAGGATATAAACCACCTTATCGTATTATTGGCATTAACCTCTTCTCTGCTAGAGCCAGGCTTGGGAACAAAGAGTGGGAGGAAAAATGAAGCTTTCTGGGAACTGGAAAGTCCAGGAACGCTTATGCTTACTGAGGACACTCTGGAGCCAGCCAACAGTGACAAAGGAGACTCTCAAAAGGCTTCTATTTCATAAAATATAAATATCTTAACATATTTTTACCCCTTAAAACAAAGATTTATTATCTTAAGCAGCCAAAGTACACAAGTCTAGACACGTACGCATACATGTACACACATAACCATACTCATTTTCCCACACAGCAGTGGCTATTTGTACTTCCCCAAACCATTAACTGTCACTCACTGGAGCTTGCCATCTCAAACATTTTATTCCCCTTGCCTCAGTATTTAAAAAGCAACAACACTTGTTTTTCCACAGCTTTTACTCCCTCCCACCTGGGACTAAACTGAATGCATGCGTGCAGCAGAGAAATTCAAGTGCCTTTTTTCTGCGCCAACTTGACGTCACTGACACTTGCCCTATACCCATTTCAGGCCAACCTGTGCCCCGCCAAAAGCCCTTGTAATGGCTCATGGCAGAAGGTGGTACCGTGTTGCATGAGAAGAGAAGATTTCCGAAAGTCTCCCTTGACAATGCTTAATCACCTGGTAAGAGGGGTACAAACAATGCTGTGCATGGCTGTTAAAGGGCACTACAACATTGCCCTCGGCACTTTCACTGCAACAAAACTTAATGGGCCTTGTTTAAGGGGAAGAGTAAACAATCTACAGCACTGATGTCATGCAAACCTCAAATATGCTGGTCCGTTATGATGGAGCAGACAGTGAGGACAGTGATAAAAATCTATGATTAAATACCTGATTTTAGAGTGTGATAACATTATATCTAAAGAAATGCATACAAATGTACATCATTTTCCACAAATTTGATTTAGAAACATTGAGCAGATTAATGCTTCCTAAAGATCTGTTGTATTTTGACGTATTTTATTATATATATATATATATATATATATATATAT
>JAPMNP010724101.1:0-10407 GCA_029874935.1 Atherina boyeri | reverse complement strand
GTATGAATGTGTGTGAATGGGTGAATGAGTTAGCATTGTAAAGCGCTTTGGAGCTGTAGAAATACGGCTGGAAAGCTCTATATAAATGCAAAACCATTTACCATGAATGAGTAGAAGATAAGTGCAGGTCTCTGTATGCCTCAGCACTGAGAAAGTTGCACTTGTTTTTTTTTTGTTTGTTTTTTTGCACCAGAGCTGACAGTGGATTTTTGAGGTAATTGGTTACTGAACTGAATTGTGAAAGTTGTAAAAAGAAAATTGCTATTATCTAATTTAATTCACTGAAATACATGATTTTTTTTCAAAATAACGTGCTTGTATGACCTCCATTGTGGTCACACACTAAAGACATTTTCTCCAAGAGTTACTGGACAGGGAAAAACAGAAAGTGTGCAGGAAAGCTGGAAAGAAATTACTTTTTGGTTTTGCCTTTGCAGTGGATTTGTTGACAGCAGGAGTAATATGACATTTTCAGAGTAATTCTTTACATAATGACTTTGTATCTGCAGAAGGCACACTTTCTTTCTTTCGACCACTGTTTCTGCCTTTTTTTTCTTTCTTTGTTTGTTTCTGCCGTTTTTAATGTCATGCGCTATCGTTGAAGTTCTAATTGATTTTGGGGGAAATTAAAATGTATTCAGAATCATCAACCATAAAAGAGATGTAGAGTTTTCAATCAACACTGGCTAATAGACTTTAGGTGGGAAGACAACAGCATTGTTCATTCTGAGTGGACAAGCTCTTACTCAATGTGTTCGTGAAAAATTAACTTTAAAAGTCTAACATCTCTTGTACCAACACAGCTCAACTTTGCTTGACTCGGTTTTTAGGATTTTTGATTAGGTCATAGAACCTGGTGCCATGTACTTGTTTTAGCACCTACTTAGCTGGGGTTCAGAGTGAGCTTAGTTGAGCCAAAAATGTGATGTCTACAGACTGCAGGCCACTGGTTTATGGGGCGCCAACTGTAACAGGCCATATTTCATGGACATAATGACTTTTGTGTGACGAAATGCATATATTCATTACGAAACCACGTTACATCATAACGCCTTTTGTCCACGAAATACACAATTTGCTTTGCATTGTGTCCACGAAACACTGAAGAGAGCACATCGTTTCGTGGACCAAATTGACTGGCGGCCTTTTCCTTTCGTGGACATAAGGCTGAATGCACTATTCAGTGCTGTAGACTGAATAAACTTTCGTCCACAAAAGTATTGTGTTGTGTTACAGAAATTATGATGTGTACAAAAGGGATTTATTCCCTAACTCTGCAGTTACAGAAGGAATTCTGTCCACGGAATAGTAACTTCTTAACTTACAAAATGCATTCAGTGAAACATGCTTTCATTCCGTGGATTAAATGCATAATGGAATACAATTCGTGAGTCAGCAGTTTACGTAATGAATTATGTGTCACGATAATGTCATTACGTGGACGAAATGCATAACTGAATCACGAAATCAGTTTTGTGACCTACTACAATACATTTTGTGAGTCAGCAGTTTACGAAATGAATTATGTGTCACGATAATGTCATTACATGGACGAAATGCATAATTCAATCACAAAATCAATTTTGTGACCTGCTACAATACATTTCGTGAGTCAGCAATTCACGGAATTAATCATGTGTCACGATAATGTCATTACGCAAGTCAAGCTAAATAGATGCTTGTGGACTCAAGCTTGTGGACACTCAGACATGGAAAACTGGCCAAAATCAGATTATACTGTCTGTGGTCTGGTTGCTATGTCTGACTTTATCTCTTATATTGAAGCAACAGTATTATGATTTTCTCTCAAAATTGTGCAAAAGTAAGGGGTACATTTTAAAATCTTACAGTTCCTTTTAGGATGATCCTAATTTAAGTAATCTACCGCTCCCAGACAGATTGTTGTCAGATTGTTAACCATTAAATATTGATCAGTCTTTTTTCCTTCTCCAGAAATGGGAAATTTTGCCAGATGTCTGTTCCAATGACTGGATCCTGGGTCTTCATCAGATCATGCTCATCCTCCTCATTTTGGGGAAGTGGCTTCTGCCCCTGGGAGGCGGGGTCACAAGAGACGAGCTGTCTCAACTCCTTCTAATTTTTGTTGGTACAGCGGCAGACATCCTGGAATTCACCAGTGAAACCGTGCGCGATGTCACGTGGGTCCCTGTTATATTCTGACTTGGCTGCAGATGTGTTTCACAGTATTCTGTAAAATGTCTTGAAAAAACCATGCAAATCCATATCGTTACCCTCTTAAAATAATGGCCCAAAAACACATACCAAAAAAAATGAAAGAAATTAATTGGGCAATTATTTTAAGAGGGTAATGAAATATCTACCCAATATGCCCAAAAGGCTTCATATTATATGAATGCACTCTGATTATATATTTGTTGCATGTTTGTATTTTGCAGAGGAAAAAAGATTATGCTGCTGTACATCGTCTTAGCGGTGTGGACATGGAGCATGTTGCAATTTCCCCTACATCTGGCTGGTCAGTGTCTGTTTCTGTGCTGTTATTCTAATTTTTGTGCTTAGGAAGATGTTATATCAGAAATGGACTATATAGACAATGTAATTTGGAAAAAAAACTTTGGTAAAGTATAGGTGACCCATCTGGGGCTTAAGGTAAACACTGAACCGTAGACCAGCTGGAATCAGTTGCTCTTTTATCTCCAAAGTTATCAAATTATTAATAACTTTAACTTTCTGAGCCCCAAATTAAACATGAATATTTTTTCACAGAAAGACTTTTAGTTCTCAAGGTAGACCAGATCAGAAATCATTATTATACTTAATTATACTTGTATCATTAGTGATACAGTATTCTTTGAAACAGGATCTCAGATCAAAAATCTAAACTAAACTGACCAAAAAAGCTTTTAACTGGGCTGATAAAAGGAAACCACTAATCTGGCTGACGATACACTGGACCCATAAAATAATGTAATTTCCTGAAATTTGAAAAAGCAAATTATGAAGTTTTAAAAAAGAAAGACACTTACTAATTTGTTTGTTTTTAGAGCAAGCAAACCCCACAAATACTCTGAATTATTAATTGCACAACTTCATACTTTGTTAATGGTTACTAATCGGTGTAATGGGGATCCTCACAGTCATGGTGCATTTAGGGCACTTAGTTTCTGAGTTTTGGATGGCACTTTACAACCCCCATTAACAGGCTGAGTTTGTCCATTAGTCCTGGAGCCAAAGGCATTCAAACAGTTCACATTGCTATCAACATTAGAAGAATTCCTCAAATTTTCTGGGAAGCTGGTGCTGATGCTTGACCTTGATGATGAGGATTATATGATGTGAAAGTTACAGAACGGTTACAAAATTATCCTTTGGATCAGAAAAACAGTGACAGTGAAACAATCTATTAACAGTTTTTTAATATAATGTAAAAGAAGGAATAGATAACTACTGATGCCCTATGTTGCAGAAACTTAGACAACAATGTTTGTGACTCCTCATGTTTTCCACCTCCAAGAAAGTCCAGCTGCCCCACATGATTCATACTGTAGTAGCAAATTCCGAAATCTTTCGGAGGTGTGCAAAGCTCAAGAATAAAAATAATTGTCACAGATAACTCGCAATGTGTATTTCTTACAAATAAGGTAGAACTTGTAAATTCTGTTGAAGTTTGGGAAAGAACGTCAGTAAAATTTGAGCTGGGGTCCACTCAAATAATTTAGTCTTTTTCTTTTTTTTACCAAAGACAATTCCTAACTAAAATAAATGGCCAAGAAGTGTCAACAACAGTAGAAGGGTTTGATAGATATTAGAAATGGATCTTTAATTCTTCCTTTATTATTTCCTCTTGCAAAGGAGACACTGAACCTTCACAGAAGAAACATAAATAACATTTATTTCCCCCCCATTTTTTTATGACTGAAACAGCTATGTAGAAATAGGACAAGATAGGAAGAAGACAGGCAACAATTATCAACCATTATTTGTGAGCAATGTATATACACTACTCACGAAAAGTTAGGGATATTCAACTTTAAGGTAGAATTTACGGAAAATTTCACACTATTCTTACTATTCTTACACTATCCCAAACAATTTATTTAAAAAAAAACTTAAACAGTGGTGGGTATACCACAACATAAAAATCACAATGTCTCAAATGTGTTAAGTGTTGTTTTGGTGTGATGATGTCAAAATGTGAAGAGTAAGATAATGAGAACTGTTTAAATACACGCTGTCCTTAAACCAGAACATTTAGTAGTCCATTCATGGTTCAGACACCTCTTTTGGGTAGCTCAACTTTTTTAGCAACGTAACAAACAGGAAGGAAGGAAACTGTAAATATCCTAATCCAAACTGCTTCTTTAGGATTAGAAACAAGTAGGATCAGGGTTAAAATACATCCTTTTTCTAATGTCACATGGACACAAGTCGAAGTGGTGAGCAATGCAGTTCATTTACTGATAACAATCTTATGGAGTATGACTAAGTATGACTCTGATTGAGAGGAATTTTGGATGCTATCAACAGGAAGAGAGGAAGACAGCATTTCAGAGATAATAGGTGACTTTATAGTGGACGAAAGCTGCCATAAAGTTTGAAAAAACTGCAATCAAGTGAGCAACAGTTGACTCATATGAGTGATCTCCGAACAGACTGATCCCTTGGGAAGAGCAGTTTGATCAGCACTTTTGGACAAATTATTTCTTTCTTCAGAACACTATTGAAATCATATTATCCAGAAGGTGAAAAGAAAAACATTCAAAAGGAAAAGCATTGACCCCAAAGGCATTTCCTTTAACTTATGAACTTTAAGTTCTTACTGTACATCTTTTCAGTTGGAAATTGGAACTCTTATGTTTGTTGGAAATATTTTCAGACAGGAACTCCCAGAAAAGGAAATAATATTCAGTATATCCTCTTTAGGAGAGATAACAATAGATTCATTTGACATTATGTTGTGCTGCATTACGTCAAAGGACTTAATGATGGTACAGTAGGAGGAAAACAACAAGAAAACGACACATCTGAAGATGTGAGAATGAAAACAGATCTGGATTGTCAGTAAAGACTTTGGCCAGTCAGAGAAGAGCTGTTGTCGCACCTAACCTGTCCAGCCTGCAGGTGCATCGCTCTCACAGTGGTTTAATGTCATGTTATATGGTGATGTTCTTGGCGCCAGTTAAAGTTGAACAACATTTCTGTATTGCTTGAAGACCATCATGCACCAAGCTGTGCAGCACAGCCAAATGTCAGACTTCACAGTCTCACAAAGGCTGTGAAATGTCAACTCAAGGCTAACCCAACAAGAAGTTCGAATTAATTAAGAAAATACAACACAAAAAACCCGGTCAGTGCCTCAAATCAGTGAGTTAAGAAAAGGCACGAATTCAAGTTCTGACTCCACACTTCTGAGGTACTTTAAATATAGCAACTCATCCACTGGCCAAGTAAGAGGCAGCAAACACTTCAAATGGAGCACTCACAGGGCCCCATCAGTTTGTTGTTGAAATTCCCAGTTTTCTCCAAATGGAGCACTAACAACCTGTATGTTCCAAACCATCACTTTGTGCCATGAGGTGCTTTAGACACTAGGCCTCTATGGATGGCTGCAGTCTGTCTTCCACTTTCTGAACAGAGTTTTAAACTAGAAATGAAATGGACTAAGTCACAAATCTGCGTATACACTACCTGCTGCCTTATTGAAAAAATAAAAACCTTTTCTTCCATAACTGGACAAATGTTTTCTGTTGTTTCGAGCTAAATTTCAACAACAAATTCTCTAACAAATGAATCTCCTGGGTAGTTTCACAAATATGATGTTTTCTGTTGTTGCTGACACAAATGACCTGCAGTTGCATTCACATGACAATCAGATGCCAGCCACTTGAATTAGCAGAAAACCATTCAATCTGAAATGAATTGAACAAAAACTGAATTGAAATTGAACAACGTGGTTGGTTTGTGAAAGTAGCCAACAGGAAAAGTTGTTTGAATTAGCAAATGTTTTGACTAACATATTACCAAATTCTATTTTCTGTTAAGCTTTTTTTTGTTTGTTTGAATAGTGGTGAGTTCTGCATCAGAGAGTGGGGGCGATGAGGGAATCCAGGAAGACACCCTATTGGCTAAACACAGCACTGACATATGGAGCATCGTGGAGGCCTTGTTTATCCAGGACGGCCCTTTCCTTGTGGTCAGGCTCATCGTCATGATCCACTTTAAAGTCTTCCACCAGATGCTTGCTTTCTTTGCTTTCAAGAACTTCCTTGTGGTCATACTGAACTTGTACAGGTTAGTTGTTATATGTCAGGACTTCAGACATTCCAGCCACGACCCTGTGAGCAGCTCTGTCCCATAAGCTGGATAAGTCATTGAATTCCTGGAGATGGAAAAGTGTCACACTAAAAATGTTTTAGTAATTGACAGGTGTAAACATTACTTGGAGCAGAGGAAAGAAGGAAGTACTTGCTTTGTGTTTCTATCTTACATTTCACTAACAGTGACAATGTGGAATCAGTTCATTTAGTTGTGACTAATAAGATACTGGTGACAGGTGAAAACATTAGAAACTTTTTGGCAAAAAGGAAGATGTTTACATTTCACACTTGACCGCAAATTTATTTAAAACTTTATCTTGTTGACATTTTAAACCCTCTGGAAGTCAGTCAAAATTTAAATCATATATCTGCAATCACAATTAAAGGTGCCATATGTAAGACTTATGTATCATCTTTATCTTAAATTATCATTAAATGGTGCTGATATGTTACAAGACATTAACAATGTTGTTGATTTCAAATACTTTTATCACTGACAACTGTAATTTAGCCAGGATATTCTCATTTCAAAAACGGATTTGCAGCCCCCAAATTATGTTATTGTTTACATTTTGTGCTGATATTTGATGAAATTTCCCAATCGGGGGATGTGGAGGGTTCTAATGTATCCAGAAATTCTGTGTATATTTTTGTTGTTTTTGGCTATTTTAGCTATTTCTTACATAAGCTATGGCTTCACATGATTGTGTAGCGTGGTACAGAAGCATAGCCGTCCTCCACTACACATTCATTTTTTTAAGGTTTTTATTTTTAAACAAACTCTGCGAAGCTCACAAAATATACAATTGCTTTTCTTCGTTCGCCACACACACACAAACACAACTTCACTGAAATGTGTGGGCTCGATTCTGAACATACATATACATATATAACAGGAAAATCATGAACCTATCTCAACATACATCTAATTACCATTGTGTGTATTAAAACGTATATGTATTGCAAATATATATATACAGTCAACCCTCATGTTTTATCACGTAACTTATTACAATTCATATGTAAAGGGCTCGCGAGCTGCGTCAGCTCCGGCTAATTTCTCTGCCTTCACGGTTGCCCTGGTAACCAATGCTAGCTACTATGTAGCCGCCATTTCCGTTATATTAAGATTAGCTGAGCCGTTAAGATTCATAAATACATTTCCAACACCCATTAAGATTACCCAAAATTGTAAATCACCCCAAAACATATTAATCAAGTCATCATACAGTTATATCATTAAAACCTCACCTGCGAAGAGCACCAAATATACAATTACTTTTCTTCGTTTGCGAAACACACACAAACACAACTTCACTGAAGTGTGAGGGCTCGATTCTGAATGGCTGCGCGCCGCGGTCTCGCGCATCACTTCATTTGTCCACACACCGTGTAGCGAACATGCTCTCTGCTGGTCGGAATTAGAAATTTCACCCTACTATATCATCACATTAGTACCACAATAAACATACTAGTAATAAGGACAACAATGTAATAGCAATAATAACAATGATAATCAACTGATGATGGCTCTGTACGCCACAATTGCAGTACCAGTTTCAGCCAGAATCTTACATATGGCTCCTTTAAAGTAGAACCAAAGCATGACCCGTGTTTGTTGTTTGTAGTTCTCATGAAAAGCCAGATAAAGATTAACGATTAGATAAGAATCTTGCATAAGTATTTGATGTCTGGCTGAGGGGAAGTGGGGGTGGCATGGACAGGAAATGAGTCAGGTTTACAGATAAGAGAAGGGACAAAGGCTATGAAATTTTGAGCAGATGAAATGAGAAAGCAAATTTTCTGATTTGATCCAAAATGATAAGAAATCATCTTGTTCTTCTTTTTTAGAAACACACTATCACAACAATGATTTTTTTAAAAGATTTTGATGATGCTCTATGGTGATGTAAATAACTGTTTCTTACTATTGCACAGTATCAGGTTAAGAACTTTCAATTGGTTGCGCATGTGAGATAACCTTTAAAATGTAGACTTCCAATTGTTTTTCTAATGTCAGTGAATCAGTATATTTTCTGGTTTATGTAAAGAATACAAACTGTTCAACTTAGATTGACAGTGAACAAAAATGTATTACTGCTATATTTGTCATGTTATATTTGTATTGTTTGTCACAAAACACCACTTAAACCTTGTCAGTCTCATTTTGCCTTTTTATGCATTCAAAATTGTCTCAGAAATATGACCTGATAAGATTTTTCCACAAGCAGAGACAGGAGCATTGACGTCAGTGCTTTCTGACTGATATTTCAGTGGCATATTTTGTGATATTTTCCTATTGCATGTATTTATTCAAAGAGTATAAATACAAATGTACACAAACACAAATCTGCACATTCTTTGCACATTTGCTATAGCATTATTTTATTCACCTAGACAAACAATAAAATAATAGTTGTTGTGAGAATGTTGTGCTTGAAAAAAAAACAGCCTTGTCTTCTGGTGCACTGTAAGAACAAATACAGATGACTGTCTCCCATCTATGGACATCAGAGCACTGACACTTTGTCACTTTCCAGCTTTTGACAGTAAATGAGGGACAAACCCATCTTACAGTTTCTGTTTGACTTATTGCATCAGAATCTGTTTTATTTAAGGACAAAGGAGTTTTCAGTTCCCAGTAAAATGACTGCAGCTGATGTCAAGCTGCCATGAGTTATTCAGTCATTTGCTGACTTTTAAGAAGTCACAGGTCATCAAAGTTCCTTTGTCTCTGACTTGCATGTTTTTTTTGAAAACATGAACATATACAGTGATTTGAACCCACATACTGTTTGAATGTGTGTCCATTTGAATGGTGATGTAAAGCAGCATTAAGTTTTTCACGTTTCCCGATCCTGTTGAAAGATTTTTGCATGTAAAGATTTATTGAAACAGTAATAAATCATAAACAACAAGAAGTAAACTGTCTTCATTTACAGATTAAAGATGCAATACATAGCTTTTGCAGACTTGTGACGCAGCTCCTATCAATGGTTAATCGGCATCCATCTTGAATCCTACCTGTACTGTGATCTCTGTCTCCAGCCAGTAAAAATCAGTTTTACTCTTTTCTTGTCTCTTGCTCTGTTCCTGTCTTTCTTTTCCTCTCTTCCTCAGATAATATATCCATGCGTTTCTTTGCTGACTTAGCCAAAGTGCTCATTTAACTCAAGTGAGTTTATATCTGCTTGTGATGCAGTGCGTAAAGGGAAACTCTGCTACAACATCATGCAAGGTCCGTGAATAAAAAGTTGTGAAGTGCATTTTTTTTCTCCAACATTTGTGGCCTCTAGTGGCCTTAATTCAACAGTAGCTGGACAGGAAAGGAAGTTAGAGAGCGCGGGGAATGACCTGCAGCCAGGGGCCAGAGGCAGGGACTTGAATCTGGACCGGCTAAGAACAGGAAACTAAGGCTATAATTCCCACTGACTCACCAAAATTGGACTGAGGAATCTTCATTTCAGCTGCAACATTCTGATGGTAGGGTCAGAACTTGGTTGAAAAAACATGAAAGCATGTACTCATCCTGCCTTGATTCAGTCTGGTGATGGTAGTGTCACGATGTGGGGGGCATTTTCTTGGTATAGTTTGGGCTCCTTATTGAGCATCGTGCCATAATCTACCTGAGAATTGGTGCTGACTATATCTATATGACCACTGTGTAGCATCTTTTGATGGATACCAGCAGGATAATGCACCATGTCATAAAGCTCAAATCATCTCTAACTGGTTTCTTGAACATGACAATGAGTTCACAGTACTCCAACGGCCTCCACAGTCTCCTTCTCCATCTGATAGAGCACCGTTGGGATGTGGTTTTATGCTAATTGTAGTGTGCAGGTTCCCGACTGTGACTGGTTTAACCCCCAGCAACTCACCGAGGACTGGCTCTTGGAAGACAGATTTTATAAAGACCTGAGATGATGGCACAAGTGCCACTCACCTCCCTCTCTTCCTCACATCACTGCGCCAGATGATTGTCTAACAACTTTGATCTGATTAATTCATGATTGTAATTTATGTGTTGTTCCAGTACGAAACTTTCACTCTGAGGAAACTGCAGCAAGTATTTGCTGAAACACTGTGTTTTAGTGTAGTTCAGTTG